>WBNH01011926.1:0-13947 GCA_013401255.1 Urocolius indicus | reverse complement strand
TACCACTGTATGATTCTATGAAAACCTTAAAAATACCTAGAAAAAAAAAAGTTTGACTGGGCGACCCCCAACCAGACCCTGATTTTGCTGCTTCCGTTGCGTCAGCAATACCTAGGAGTGAAAGCAGTTTCATGTTCATAGATAACATTGTTGATGAACTGTAAGATTTGGGATTATTTAAAGGGCATTTCATTTCTAGCTTTATCTGAGGTGCCACAGTACTTTGCAGACAAGGTTCCACGTATCTCTGTACCATTTATTTACAGATCTCCTTATGTTTCTGGATTGTGGATGTTATGAATTGCTCAGTTTCTCTGATGACAGCCACTGATACCAAAGCTCCTAGTTTTTACACTAAATCTAAGGAATTAGCTGTGGTTTCTCAGGCACACTTAATGGTAAACTCAGTGTTAGAAAAAAAATGGAACAAAACATCTCACATTTGGATGGCTCTGGCTGCACAAAGATCAACATCATGCAGTTTTCTGGATGATTGGGGGATTGTGAAGCTGCAAAACAAGCCTGTTGTAATGGCCATGGAGCTGTTGTCAAGTGTGATGCTGGAGGCTAATCCAGTGAATCTGGAGGCTCTGACATATCATCTCTCATCAGAGCTCACTATCACCATAACAGAGAACATGAGAGCAATCAGAAGCTCAGTCTCTCTTTGGGCTCCCTTGTGTCTTTTCTGCAAAAGAGGAAGAACCAACTGTCTTCAAGTACCAACTGTCTCCAAGTACCAACTGTCTTCCAGAAAAGGTCTGAAACAAAAGTAAATGTCCTGTCAGAGGATCCATTGTCCCAAAACACCGGGAGGAAGGAGCAGTGTTTATGCCATTTGCCTTGAGGTCTATCTTTCTGGTTTGGATTGTAACAGCAGCATCCCTGCAATATATCCTCCTGCACAAAGAGACATGCTCCCACCACTCACCTCTTGTTGCTCATCACAGCCTCAGTTATGAATGCCACCTGTGCAGCACAGGGAGTGTGTCAGGATGGAGCACAGGCTGAGTCTTATGCCGTTGAGTAGAGGAGTTAGAGTGAGTAGAACCTCCACTTGACAGAGCTCTGGTGAGGCTTTGGATGATCAGACTCATAATGGTTTATCACCCTATACAGGGATAGACAGACCCTTGTCTTGAGCTGTTCATGTAGTTTTTCTCTGCCTGAAGTAAGACTCCTGAGAATATTTACATGAGAAATTGTAGCCTCAGGACTTGGGGCTGTTCAGCCTGGAGAAGAGAAGGCTGAGGGGGGATCTTATCAATGCTTGTAGTACCTAAAGAGTGACTTTCAGGAGGATGGGGTAGCACTATTTTTTCTATTGTGTCCAGTGATAGGACAAGGGGTGATGGACACAAGCTGGGACACAAAAAGTTCCACTGGAACAGGAGGAGAAACTAGTTTGGTGCTGAGGTGAGGGAGCCCTGGCCCAGGCTGCCCAGGGAGGGTGTGGAGGCTCCTTCTCAGGAGGTTTCCAAACCCACCTGGACATGTTCCTGTGCACCCTGATTGAGAGGAACTTGCTTTAGCCAGGGGTTGTGCTTGATAAGCTCTAGAGGTCCCTTCTAACTCCCCACCATTCTGGGTTCTGTGCGATTGAATTTTGAGCCTGTGGAAATGGGAGCTACCACTGCTTCCAACCATCTTTCAAGAGACAAGCTTCATCTGTCTCATGAGTACAGCACAAGCCTTCAGAAAAGCCTAGACTCACTCAGGAGGAGAGCTGCTCCTGCTATCACACACCCATCAGGCAGTGCAAGATTGACCCCCAAATCCTGCAGATTTCACAGAAAATAAACATTAAGGTTTCTGTTCCTGTGCTGAGCTTGAGCTGCTGTGCAGTAGACAGTCAGATCTCCCTCTTAGCTCTTTAGCTGCCCTCAGAGGAGGGAAGTACCAGTTCCAAAGAGACATTGGCCTGACAGCACCTGAACTCCTGTGGAAACCTTTCAAAAACACACCAACTTCCAAGGAACTGCTCCTATCCCCTCTTACACCTTCTCTTTACCACTTGTTTTTTGCAGCTCTTTTATGAAAGCAGAATGTTTTGCTAAGCCCTCTTGGCAGGGAAAAAAAAAAAAGCTCTCACAGAGGCAGAAAAGAGTGAGCAATTTCCCATCATGGGTCTGCTGCTGTTAGTCACCAAGAGGCATGTCCTGGTGCTTTGTGTTAAGGGCTGAACAGAGGCTCTCTGACTGAAAATTGCTGTTCAGATCCTTTATAGCACTGGCTGAGCCTTTCTGCCTCAGGAGGATGTAATGAGTGTGGTAGCTGTCAGCTTGCTGTGGGGCTTAGCATAATTGCTGTTCAGCCAGGTTTCAACAGCTGGGTAGTGATCACTATAACTATCCCCATTGGCTTGGCCAAAGATCCATAGCACTTATATTTGTAAGGAAGGTGAAGATGAACAGTCAAAGCCAAAGGGAGACATTCAGAAAGTCAGATGAGGGAGTTTCTAATGCCTGGCATCACCCATGCCCAACTTACTGTGGTTTAACAGGTAACAGTTTCCCCCTCCCCTTTTTTTAGCAAGAGTGAAGGAAAGGAGAAATAAAGGGGGGTGGGAGGAGGTAGCCAGAATGGGCACTGGCTGTACCTTTTCCCCCATAATCCACGCAATCAACACAGAGTCAAGGAAAGCTCATGGTGCTGTACTGAAGCAGAGAATCCTTTACTACCTGATCACTGATAGTCAACAGGAAAACCTATGCCAATCCCTTGGGCAGGGCTCAGTGCTGCAGAGGTTGCATCCAGCTCAGTGGCAGGCTGCTAAAACAGTCAGCAGGCTTGAGAATGCTCCACTGTGGAGGCAGTCTGGCTCTGAGGGACAGCACAACACTAAGCATGCTGCTCTCAGGAGGAGACTGGCATGTTTCTTTAATGACAGCATGGGTGGTGTTGGCTAAATGAAGTAATTGGTTGAGCAATGTTTGGTCTTCAGAACTGAGCATCATCCATCAACAAGTACCATGAATTGTCCCAGTCTGAGGTAGGAAAAGTCAATACAGCAACATTAATACAAGAGAGATCCAAAAACTAGAGACCTTCCTCCCATCTGCTTTACCTTGGACCTGTTGAGTGTGTTGCCAGTGCTGGTAAATCCCTGTATCTGTAATTTCAAAGAGACTGGTGGGAGGACAGAGAGCTGAGCCTTGCTTGGGCAAGCTGACTAGCCATTTCAACTTTTCCAAGGTATGAAAGGTAGTGGGGGGTCTTTCTTTTCCTGATGACACTCATCCTAACTACACTGGACAAGGATGAAAAGCACATAACAACAGTCAAGCTAGAAACGAGCATCTTTCTAACGCTGCTGGATCAATCTGGCCTTGTTCTTTACATCTGGTCAAACTCTACACCAGGTGAGCCTGTTCCTGGTCATGCTTCTGCTCATGGATTAGAGAGCACAGGGGACAAGGAGGCCTCTGTGAAGCACTGCATAAAAGTCCCTTCCTGCACAGGGTACCAAAATATGCCTGTCCTCAGGTGTGCTGCCAGGATTATTCCAGCTACTGCCTCTGAAATGTGGTAGAGCCTCTTCTTCAGAAGACAAATGTGTTGGGATTGATCTGAGAGCTGTACTGAGCTTAGGTGGGAAAGCCAGCCCCCCTGTGAAGGAGCTGGTGCTCCAGTGAGCTGAATGACCCTGAACAGGGCAGGGATGGCAAGTTGGATTTGTCTGTTGGTTGGAAGGCAAGCTCTCTTCACTGCAGGTGGGTGCTCATCTGTGTCTCTGCAGCTCAAACCTCCTCGGGTGTGTGTGTGGAGGGGTGTGTGTGTGTGTGTGTGTGTGTGTGGCAGGGGGGAGGTCTTTCTTCCTAGTCACTGCTGAGACCATCTATGGTGACATACAGACACTTGTCCAGGTGAGGACAGAAGTTGAATGTAAATCCTGTACAGAAGTAACTGATCCAACAGATCCTGACAGACTGCTCCAGTTGGTGCCAATCAGTGAATCAGCCAGCTCAGTTAATCTAAGAGGATCACATCCAACAGTTCATTCTGGCTTTGTAGTCCATGACAAGCATTTGCACCAGTTGCAGGTGAGTGGCCATTTCTGTGCTCATTATCGCACTGATGTTTGAAGACCACAGAGCTATTGTGGAAGAGCAGGGATCCAACCAAGGCAGAGGAGAGGCTGCAGATGCTGTCTCCATGACAACAGCTCCTTCTACTTTCAGTCATTGGACACCAATTAGAGGTAGACTTCCTAGTGCTAATGATGGGAATAGCAAGGCTGGAGCACTGGGCTGGGCTTGGGGACTGTGGCACTCTGTCTTCAATCCTGCCAGCTGCCCATGGGGTCACTTTCCCTGAGACTGTTGGGCTTCTCCATCTTTAAAATGGCAATCAGGATTTTGACCTTTTCCCACAACATGCTTTGTGATCTGCTGATGAAAAGAGCCAGATGAGAGCTAGGCACTGATAATAAACTCCACACTTAGAAAGGCAGTTCCTGCACAAGTCAAGCCACAGTCCCCATGACCATAGAAATAAGAGTTTCTCTGTGCAGATTTGGCCAGCACTAGCCTCTAAGTCCTTGGATTTACTTCTCTTCAGGAGTAGGAGGCACATTCAGTCTCTCATGTGGCAAAGTGCTTATGCAGGAGCTCAACTCAAGCATGTAAGAAAAGTTGTCAGGAAGACAAGCTGTGCTCCACTGCCCTCCAAATCTCACTCCTTCTCCTGAGACCTGCGTAAGCAACACATAGTAACTGCACAATATAGGTACCTGTCCCATGAGAAAGTGCCATCAGCAGCCTTCCACCAGCATCCCTTTTAGTTGGACCAGGACTTCCAAGCAGGCTGGACCACTGAGCAACCCCAAGCTGAAGCAAGCAATAGTGGTTTACCCACAGGAGGGCCATCCAAACCCCTCCAACATAATCCTTAGCTCAGAGACTGATGTCTGGCTAACTGCACTCAGTTGCAGTGTGGAAAATGGATCTGGAGGACTTGCACAAGGCATATGCACAGAGGGGATTATTCTCTTTAAACAAAGTAAAATAGGAGGTCTGGATGCCCCTCTGCTCTGCAGTGCACTTAGTTTGTACTGGCCTCTTTCAATCATAGCTGTTGCCGTTGCAGGCAACACTACGTGGTGGTTCAGGCTGATCTCCCAGCTCTCCGACAGTCGAGGGAAAGGATCACTGCACACATGGTGTGGATGGTGCTCTGTCTCCGTCTCTGTCCGTCTCCATCTCTCTCCGTCTCTGTCTCCCTTATTGTTTATGTTATGCCCTTATATCTCCTGGCATAAGCACCTCCTCTATCTCTGCCCCGTGCCAGACCTCTCATCTCCTCTTCACCCCTCGCGTTACAATCCGAGATCTTCCGGACGCCTACTACACATAGCTATACCATGCAATCAGCAGGTAACCTAGGCCCAATATTTGAAGAGGGTGCCCACTAAATGCCAGATGTATCATCTGGAGTCCCTTCCTTAGAAAGAAACTGGAGCTTGAAAGATGTGCAGAGCACTGAAGAATAGGCTCTAGCAGCCCATTCTGAAAATTGGTGCTTTAGGCTATCTCCTTAGCAGCTTGTTAGATGTTTTATAAGTGTCCTTCCCAGCTCCAGAAGAAATAATACTGCTAATGATTGTGTCAGATACAAAATAATTTCACAGCTTTTTTGTCTGCAAGCTTTCCAGCTGCAATAAATCATGTGCCCTTTCTATACAGCCAAAGGAATCCAAAAGCCCTAGCACAGGCAGCTTGGCTAGGAAAAAAACACACAAAAAGAAGGAAAGGACACCAGAGCCATCTTTTTCTGCATTAGTTCCAGCCAATACTTTGTTTGGCTTAGCAAGTCAGGCACGGCTGAGCTCTGTCTGGGATCCCAGGAGGAGCTGGGAAGCATGGAAAAGCATAATAAGGGAATCAGCACATAGCAGCATGTTGCACCAGTCTGCAAAGTGGACTGATGTCCCCAAGGGAGCTGGTGAACATGCCCAGGGTTGGGGTGGTGAGGTAGTCACCCCAGCACCATAGTGCTTCAAACAGAGAAGCAATTTGCACATCTGATCTACTGGGGGAGTGTTTTAGCCAGTGAACTGTGGGAACTGGTAAGCTCCCTGCAAACACTCCTGTGCTCAGGAGGATTGTTTTGTGGACACAACCACACCTGAATGATTGCATCAAGCCACCAGGAAAAGCTTTCCTCTAGCAATATCCTGGACGCCAGCAGGGATGGAGCAGGTCAGGAAGTGCCTTTGTGCCTTCTGCTCAACAACACACCACTGAGAGTTTTGCTACTTTGATTTTCAAATGGGATGTTGTATGGGGGCAGTGACAAACTCATCTCACACTTCTCCCTTGAAAGGGTTGGTTTATTCCTAACAAAATAATTGGAGTTGTTTGAAATACCCAGAAACAGCCAGTAAAAATTCACATTTCCAGGAGCCTTTTTGAACCTCTCTGTTGAATTTTCTCTGTGGGTGATGGAGAAAAGGTCCCAGAAATGATTGGTTATAAAAAAATAGCAACTGAAAAGAATGGAATCTTCAATGCCAACACAGATCACAATAACTAACACTGCTATATGAATCTTCCTGTGTTGATTGTATTCATCTACTCATTTGATTCTCAACAACGGAAAACATCACTCCAGAGTCTTGCAGAAAGTAGGCTGAGGCCAATGGCTCTCCAGAATCAAGTTTTTGGGTGGTCTGTAGAGCACCTGAATGGGGTGACAGCCTCCTCCTCTGCTTCTCATTCCTTGCAGGTGCTCCCTCCTGTTCAGTCCAGCTTGTTGCATGCTGTTTGGTGCTGGGGTAGAGCTGTTTGGTCTCCATTGGTGGATGAGAAAGAATTCCCCAAGTTTATAGGGAGAAATAGGAGTGGGCCTGTCCCTTGACATCTGCAGACCCCAGGCTGATGAAGCAGGTTTACATCTCACGACTAATTGCAGATACGAGCTGAGCTTTATCTGGAATCTGTACCCTCTCCATCTGATTCTCTGATGTCTGCTGTACTCTTAGCTCAATGATCTTTCCAACAATTAAGACACTTCCACTGCTCTTTTATTATTCAGTTGCCTATTTTTTCACATTTTGTAAGAATTCAATTACCTCTGAAACCACTTCCCTGCTCTGTAATATCTGATTGAAATTTAGCCTATGGATTCAGCAACTACAGTGTAGGGACAGTTTAAAAACCCAAAGGAGACAGTTACATTGCAATGTGAACTCATATAGAATCCATTTCAGTTTAATTTATCCACATCACTTACGATCTTCCCCTATATATGAACTGATGTAATTTTGAGCAATTTATTTCAATCCTGTATGTTCCCCTCGTTTTCCACTGAACTGCCTGAAGTACCTGTCACCACCTGATAGATGTTCCTTCTCAAGACCTGCCAGGGTCCCTCTGCCAGGCAGAGCAGCAGCCTCAGTCCACAAGCTTTTCATTGTGTCTACAGAGCAAAAAATGCAATTCAAACAAGAAACAAAAGGTTGGAAAGCAGAAAGCATGTGATTAACTACATTTTGGTGTGTGGATATTTCATCTTGTTAAATCTGTACCTGAACTCCGGGGCTTTGCCATAGAAGTAAGTGGACAACTCAACAGCTGTGATCTTCTTTGGGACATCTTAGTCTTCCATCTGTGTGATTTCCCCTGCACTGCTCTGTGTCTAACCTTTGGGTCTTGTCTTGCTCTTTCCTCTGGCACAAGTTGTGACAAACCCCATAATGTTCCTGTTTCCTTCACCCACGGCCAGTCTCAGGGGATAATGGGGAGCTGCCTGTCCCTCACATCAATCCATCAGAGGCCATGGATAATGTGAGCTTCTTCCTTTCTGATGGAAAAGTCTCCCAGTAACTGCAGGCTGAGATTTATAAGCATGACTGGTTGGAGCAATCTGGTGCTTTGAACCCTCCCATATATCACCCTTTTTGGAAAGCAACTGACCTTTAGTGTCCTTTGAGTTGTCTTCCTACTGTATCACTGACTGATCCCAAATGGATGTCATCTTAGCACATAGCATGGCTTGAGGCTTTCATGGGGGAATAGTGACACAATACACAGTCCATGAGGTCAGAGTGGGTGTTATTAAGAGTGTGGGTGGGTCTAAATGAAGGTTGTCCTTGGTCAGCTGAGTTCTAGCCTGCCAAACACTAAGGCTTTGGACTTCCATAGAGCACTTTCAAAGCCCAGTTGATAGATTAATTCCCCTGGGGTTCAGTTTGCAGCTTAATGGCATCAAGGTTAGAATGGATTACAGCCACTTCATCTAGCCTCCAGCTTGAAGTATAGCACCAGGTGTTACTCACTGGGTTTCACAGACATTTTGGAACTATCACAACCATGCAGCCTATGGACTGTCCCAAGTATTTTGCATTTGAAGTTCAGAATGGGTGGGCTGAGGGGCAAAATAGTTTAAATGCTTGGCTTTGCAAACAAACATGTAATCATACGTGTCTACACGATGCCAGGCAATCAGGATGGCTTACAAACATGGGAATACTATGGGATGATGCAATCAAAGGTAACTTAACACACATTGTTCTCCCAATCTGCTAACAGCTTTTTAATTGCTTTTGGTTTGGTTGGTTGATTGCAGAAGTTAACTTTAAAGATATTGCAGGAGAAATGAATGTGCCTAGACTGTGGGGTCACTTACCTGATGCCTCCAACTCTTTAACAGTGCCTTTCCAACAGCCCCTTTTCAGGGCCAATGTCCATGCTGCCACAGCTTCATGGTCATCCCTGCACCAGCATCCTCGAGGGTTGGCTCAGCTCTGCCTCAGCAAGGAGAAGGTGCATTTTCCTCCTCCTGCTGTAAATCTCCTTTCCGAGGCATCTGTGGAGCTGGCTCAGAGCTCCAGCAATGATCATGGTGAGCCATGGCCAGGTGCTCTGCTCACTGTTTCCACAGGATTGCTGCTTCCTGGGAGCAGAGTTTTGCACAAGTCTCTTAACTCTCAGGGAGACTTTCTGCTGCTCTGCCCATAACTCCCAACGTGCTGCTGCTTTCTTTGACTGTGTGCTCTCAAGTAGCTTTTGTTTGCATTATTATCTGGAGCAGTGTGATATGACTGTCCTACTGGGCCTCTCATAAAAATAGCACAGCAATAAGGTTTGATCTCCTTCCAACCACAGAGATAATTGTGAGCTGTTTGCTTCCACCATCTTCCTCATCAGTTGTTACAGCTATTTTAAAATGATTCTTTCAGAGCCTGGTTTTTTTTTTTCCTCCCAGGGTCACCAAGACTGGTGCTAAATCTTGATACACCTGTCAAAATACTTATTTTTCACTGCCAGAACACCACGTATCAGAAGTTGCAGCATTAGTGTGTTTTCATATGTATCCCTTTAAAGCAGTTTGAAGGATACCATTTCCAGATCCTTTATTGAACATCCTTTTGTAAAAGCATCTCCATAGCTGCTTCTTTCTTTCGCTTTTTTGAAATCAGGTTTCTTTCTGATAGGATCAGATGTGAAATCATTTGTTATGTTCCTTGCATTTTTCATTTCTGAAGCCAGGTATTGCTTTTTACACAGCTTCTGTGGGTTTTCTGAGGTTTTTGTGCTCCTATTCTCCCCTTTGAATATCGACTCTAATGTTTGGCAGACAATTTTCTTTCTGGTGTCTTTGTTCTCAGCTTTATTTGATCTTTCCTGATGGTGCTTTCCTACAAGGTTTCTAACTGCATTTCTTTAATTTCCAATTGATGTACTTTCTCTACTGTTGACATGGAAGAACAGCAGAAGGAACATGATAGATTTGATGCTGGTTTGACAGTGTAATAAGAGATAGAAATAAACTACACACTGCAAGGGGGAAAGCACCTCCTTATAACTCTTACAGGTTTCTTGTGATGGAAAGATAACACATCTGACAAATATGAGTGACATTCAAAGAACGGCAGCCCAAGCTGTGGAGCCAAGCAAGACAGTGTGGAAACATAAGTTAGTTGCTTCATATAGTGGATCTCATTCAGGTGAAGAAATGGAGTTACTTCCAGCAGATCCTGGCTGTCAGGGGAAAGTGATACGTGGTGCATTCAGGTCTGGGTAAAGATGAATCTCTTCATTGTACTTCCCCAAGAATTCAGAAAGAAGGTCTTGTCATACACCAGGGTGCAAATCCAAGTGTGATAATAGAGGTACTGAACAGTGATGTGAAAAATTAACCAGCAGTTTAGAAAACCATATCCAGCTCTTGAGGAAGGCTGGAATGAATTGTGCTCAGCTGCTGCTGTTTGCATTTCTCATGCTCTGCTTGCTTCTTCAGTTTCTTACAACCCACTTTGTTTTGGCTGTGTCTTTTCTTGATGTCACTGTACAGCCCAGCTTCATTGCAGCTGCACTGCGGGTGCAGATAGAAGCCAAAGATTCATGGAGGAGCTCTCATAAGCCACTTCACTACTGAAGTCATGAGGTCTGTATTTACAGTGTGGAAGTCCAGCTCATGGTTAGGGTGGTGGTGTGCTGTGCTCTCACACACAATCCAAAGCAAGAGGTGAGATTGATGCAAAAACCTTCCAGTCAGAGTGGAGGAGGAATGTCTGAAACATGAGATACTACTAATAAAACTAGTCAGAATTGCCAGTGAATGGCAGGGGGCTTTGCAACATCCCAGCCAAGCTGAGGTGTCAAGCTGGGGACAGCATCACATCCCATCAGTGAGCTGCAAGAGGTGCAGGGTGACCTGATGGTGAAAGAAGCAGCCTGGGAAATGCCCTGGGAGGACATGAATTCAGGGTGTTTTGCATACGCTGATTCTAGAGTAGCAAAGCAAAAAAATAAGCTGCCCTCATCACAGTAATTAAAGGCAGGTTCCCTGGCTTGGGAACTGCTCATTTTAAACAATTCTCACCTCTGTGTGTAGCGATAGTCCCACAGGCTTGAAAGGAAAACCTGAGTAGCAACACAACCTTTTAAAAGGAATGTGTTCTCTGTGTAAAAAAAAACAAGCTAGCCACAAAGCAATTCTTTCCCAAACAGCAGGTACATCTCAAGGCCTTTCCTCCAGTTTTCCAAGAATTAGTGGCACCAGGTAACACTTGCTATTGATTTGGCACAGCCTCAATCCATTTCTTTCTCATTTATGAGCCTGTTTTAAGAACTTTATGACTCAGCTGCTGGGAATGAAACAAAGGAGGAAAGTATAGGAATGTGTAACACTTTGGAACTCTGCTGAAGATGTCACTTGCAAATGGTCATCTCCTCTCAGATCACAGGCCTTGGCAAGCCTGGCCTGGCCCTCCCTGAGGTCACATCCAAAGTGAGAATAAACATTGCACTCAACAAGTCCAGGGAGGTAAATGTTTCCACCTTCTCCTGCAACTTTTCCAAGGTCTTAAATGGGCAGATGATACAGAGAAGGATCCTGGATGTGCTGAAGCAACTGCTAGAGCTGCACATCTTTAATATGCGCACCTACATATTAAAATCCAGGTGAAACCACTCACCATTTATTCTCTCTCCTGTACAGAGCTAAACTGGGATAGAGGTGTTTATATTGACATAGGCATATCCAACAGTATGCTCCCAAGCCTGACACGTTTAAGCTTCACATGTATTGTTAAGACTTGCTGGTCCTTCCTGTCCAAACTTGCTGGAAATCAAATTTCAGTTGTCCCTCAGCTCCTGGCTGGTCCCCTGTAGCCATCATCTCCCCAGTCTTCCCCACAGTGCCCAGCCCATCCCAGTGCAAATGTCTGCCTGCCCTGTCTGTTGTCCCAGGTCAGGACATCTCACTCAGGAGCTGCTCTGTCACCTGCAGTTGTGTGGCAGTGATGGGAGCATCTCTCCTCTTCCCAGGCCACCTGTGAGCACCTCAAAGGATGGATGGGCTCCAGTTCTTCTGAGTTAATAGATGAAATGGGGATGGAGAGGAGTGGGGTGTTGTCTTCTGAAAACAAGCCCCAATACCTGCTCAGGAAAGTTACTGGCTGTGTAAAACATCAACATTCAGCAGCAAGAGTCCCCAGGAGCATAACCTACCAGCAGGGATCTGAAGGTGCTTAGTTTAGAGAAGATCAGCAACAGATGTGGCTGCAGTATTCACATGAATTACGGATTTTTTGCACCAGGCCTAGAGCAAAAACCAATGGTCTCAGCTTGAGGCGAGTGAGGAACAAGGCAGGGGGTAGAAAAATTGCTGACAACACGAGAGTGAAGCATGGAGGAAGGTGTAATCCCTGCCTGTGAGACCCTGAAGCACAAGATAGAAGTTATCTATCAGATACAGCATGGTATGCATGACCAGAGCAGAGGGATGGGCTCCTTCCAGCCTCATTCCCAATGGTGCCGAGGTAGGACAGTGGTGCCAAGGGAGGGAGGTGAGCAGG
The DNA here is from genome assembly GCA_013401255.1 of Urocolius indicus. NCBI lineage: Eukaryota > Metazoa > Chordata > Aves > Coliiformes > Coliidae > Urocolius > Urocolius indicus. The sequence continues at coordinate 1,643 of WBNH01011926.1, read as the reverse complement.
TAACCAGCCAGGGTGGAGTCTGAGATAACAATTCTAAAAAGATCTTTTATAAAATCATAAGATTATGTAATTTTTTGTTTAGAAGTGAATTTTATCTCTGGGTTCTCTTGCACATCTGCTGCCTTTCATTAATTGTGAGTAACTAAGTGTGATTGATTTCATGAAGCCTGGAGGGGTGACACATGCCCCAGCTGTGCCAAATATCTACACAATTTACCTGTTACCAGATACCCCAGTGCCCAGGATAATGGGCAGTGAAGCACACCCTAAGTCCTGCTAAATGCCACCCATCAGGTGAGCCTCTTCATTATCCAGGAGTCCAAGATTACAGCTGAAGTGATTTGAATGGTTTAGGCTCAGTTGAGAGGCTTTGGAGATTAACAGCCCAAAGTCCAAATTGTCCATGGTCTCCTCATCCTAAGTCTTTGCTGCATCATGCTCAGAGTAATTATTTACTGAAGGGCAGCTGGCAGGAGGCCCCAGCCATGTTCTGAGCTTTGGCACTGCCCACAAAAACAAATACTGGCAGACAAATACATTTCCTAGAGGAGAAAGAAGCTGGCCCATAAGTTTCAACTGGGGGAAATATGGCAGGAGGGAGTGCAGTTGTTGGAAATGCAGGTGTTAAGAGGCCTTTTTGGGTGGGGAGTGGTTGCTTTGTAAAAAGCCTCCAGTGCTTGTGCATGTTTGCAAAGCCCCTGCATTGGTACAGTGCCTCATGGCACAGATCAAGTCCTTGTAGCCACATGCAGAGAGCTGGATGGTTCTGCCCTGTGACCACTGTCCATCCACCATGAAAGGGAATGTGGGGGAAAGAGCTGTCTGCACAGCAGTGGATTGCCTGAGCTGTGTTGTTCAAGTGATGCCATTAATGTCATGCATGGGCTGTGGGCTAGCAGGGCTGCTCAGCAGGCCACACGTGGATGTGCATCACTTCATTTACAAGAGCACTCTCCTGGCAAGGAGCAGCTTGAAAATGGATGGAAAACAGTGTAAATTTTCACAGAAAACTTCATTAATCTACAACCACTTCGCAGGCAGGAAAACAAGCCAATTAACCATAAATCCAATCGAGTGCTGTGGCTGCCCATTGCTTCTCTGCCTGCTTTTCAGGTGGGACAAAATGAGCTACCAGCAGCTTGGAGTTCTGCTGACAGTCTGCAGAAAACTCTCAGCTTCCTGGCACCCCTTTGAAGCCCTGCTTATGATTTCTGAGTCCAAGCCCCTGATGTGCAGCTAATCCCCCAGGAACACTCCTAATCTACCACTGGCAGTGTGTGAGGACACATCTCTCACCTGGGAAGCTCTTCTCTCCATGGCTGCCTGTGTAAGCAGCTGCTGTGGCAGCATCCTCCAGGAATGATGGTGCAGTGCAGGAAAGGGAGCCACCATTCAGGCTGCACCTTGCTGCAGAGTGAAGAGCACATGTTATGTTACTGGAAACCCAAATGCATGACACTCTACCCTTAAGTCATTGGTGCTTATTGGAGGGTGCTGTACTCCACCTTTCTCTTTGTCTTCATTGGCAGGAAAATTACACTCTGTTTGGACAAAGCTATGCAAAGCACCACTGATGGATAACACACCCTGGGCAGAAAGATTTGTGTCTGGTGTAAGTTGTAGAATCACAGAAACATTTCAGT
>WBNH01011925.1:448013-487149 GCA_013401255.1 Urocolius indicus | reverse complement strand
TATATATATATACAGACACACATATGTATATATAATATACACATACACCTACACATCTAGAGTTTGTATATTCAGTGTAAAATGAATATAAATCTTCTGGCATACATGTAATGTAAGTACAGGACTGGAGACAGAACAGATCAAAGTGTCCAGGGGGCCATCACTCTCAAATGTTCTGTCTAAATCGCTTTAATCTGTAAAATTATTCTGCAAGTATTTCAAAAGGAGGATCTCAATGTAAGGGCTGTAACTGGAAAGAGAACAAAATCCAACCCACTCACCCCACCAACACTACCATCCCTAGAACATTGGTATTTCTATTTTTCATGTAGGACAAGCTAACAATTTGCAATGTATGTGAGGATAAAAAATAATAGAAGAAAGCATGGGGTACAGGGCAGGTGTGAAAACAAGCCAAGCACTCCCAAGCCTCCAGCTCTTTCCCCTCTTCTATCTGCCGGGCTTTCATCTATTCTTCTCTGGAGACATTCAAAGCCCACCTGGAAGAATTCCTGTGTGACCTACTGCAGGTGGTCCTGCTCTGGAAGGGGTGTTGGACTGGTCCCTCCATTCCTTAAGATTCTGTGATTTTTTTTCTTACTTCCATTCTCAGCTCTTTGGTCTGTTTGCACATAGCTTGTCTGATCCAATTCTTTCTTTATAGTCACCATTCTTACCCTAATTCATATTTTATTCCAGATTTCCTCCCCAAATAGTAATCAGGAGGATCTCAAGAAATAGCCAGGCTGCCTTCCTTATGTAGCCCTATAAAATGGAGTACGACTGAATACAATTGCTAATGAAAAGGACATGTACAAAACAAGACAGGTCAGGAATGAAAAAGTCTCCTATTGCAGTCAACTTCAACCACTCTCAAGAAGTAATGCAAATTTTCCAGACATTCTGCTAAAACTTCACATTCTCTTGGTAATTTCAAGCTTGTCATGCCCTTCGAAAAGGTTTGGAACTTGAGCACATAAAACGCAGAGACAAAAATGAGTTCAGTAGCAAGTAAGAAAATTAGCTAAAAATCTGCAACGTGAGGATGGTATTGGGATAGTTTGGTGAAGTCTCGAGTCACAGGAAAAAAAAGTAGAGGAATATTGCACCAGGTTTTATTTACTGAAATCATGATATTAGTAAATCAGAAGCACAAAGTAAATTTTTACTTAGACAGGATTATCTCCTACTGATTGCAACATAAAACAGTCATACTGTTTTACAGCTCAGGTGAGCAAATAAAATCTTCAGAAACAATGGTTGTATTGGAGTGTATGCTCTTAGAAGAGACATAATTCATGTTATTATGAGAAGAAAGTAAAAACAAAACCCTGAAGATATTCTTCCTAGTCTTAACTAAAATCTCAAAATTAGCTCAACAGTATCAGTTACAGCAACTATGTTACCTCCAGTTCCACAGGTAGTTTAAATTTGAGGACATTTAAACTTTACTGTTATGGTTTGACATGGAGCTGTTTCTGGTAATGGAGAAGGGGCTGTAAAAATGGTTCCTGTAAGAAGCAACTCAAAACTCTCCCCAGCTCTTAGCCAGACGCAATTCTGGGGCTGAGCCAATTAGACACCTCCATGATCACTTTTTAAGAAGAAGCTGGAAGAAGAGGGTTCTTCTTATTGCTTCTGGCTTTTCTTCCTTATTTTCTGGCTGGTGGTTGTGCAAGGAGTAGGAGGAGAGAGACAAGCAGCCATGCAGACTCCAAGGTCAGTGAGGGAAGAGAGGAGGAGATGTGCTAGAGCAGAGACTCCCCTGCATTCTGTGGAAAGGACTGGTGAAGCAGTGATTTGTTTGCATTTTATAAAAGACTCTCCATCAGAGGCAGTGACTACGCCCAGAGGAGGTCGTATCCCATGAGAGGGATCTGGTATTTACAGAAGCTATAGCTGTGAGGAAGAAGCCACACCAGAGAAATTAATTAAGGACTGTGTCCCATAGAAGAGATTCGGTATTTGCCCGGAACCATAATTGGCAGCGAGCCCTCCCTGCCCTTGTTTCGATCCACAACATCCTTGGTTATCTTTTTTCCTCCTGTCTCACTGGGGCCTCCACTATCCGAAGGAGGGTGGAGGTGGATGGAGCTTGGTGAGTGAGAGACTGTCATNGAAGAGAGGAGGAGATGTGCTAGAGCAGAGACTCCCCTGCATTCTGTGGAAAGGACTGGTGAAGCAGTGATTTGTTTGCATTTTATAAAAGACTCTCCATCAGAGGCAGTGACTACGCCCAGAGGAGGTCGTATCCCATGAGAGGGATCTGGTATTTACAGAAGCTATAGCTGTGAGGAAGAAGCCACACCAGAGAAATTAATTAAGGACTGTGTCCCATAGAAGAGATTCGGTATTTGCCCGGAACCATAATTGGCAGCGAGCCCTCCCTGCCCTTGTTTCGATCCACAACATCCTTGGTTATCTTTTTTCCTCCTGTCTCACTGGGGCCTCCACTATCCGAAGGAGGGTGGAGGTGGATGGAGCTTGGTGAGTGAGAGACTGTCATGTGCTTCATTGTTGGCTGGGCAAAACCATGACACTGGAAAAAACAATTATAAAAAAATAATTATAAAGAAAACCTATCATTATATTTGAAAACTTCTTTTGTCATTGAAGGACCAGTAACCAAACAGCACAGGAGGTTAGAAAGAGTTAGCCTGTTCAGCCAAAAGCATCGTATCACGGTCAGAGGGTTTTCTTCACACACCTGGGAGAGGAACTAGGTTTTGACATCATTGTTCAAAGATGTCAGAATCTGACAAGAAGGGCCACCCAGCACTCTCTCCTTGCATCAAATTCAAGCATCTGCTCTTCAACAGTGTTATAAAGAGTCAGTTCTACAGCTAACAATTGTAGATATATGGAAAACCTGTAGCCTATCACTTTGTTGAAGCTGTGCTGAAAAGTTTACAAAAAACTTGAAAACTACAATTATGCTGTTCTGATCATTTCAAATAGATTCCATATATATATATCTAGAAATAATAAGGGAATCTTTGCAAAAAGAAGATTTATTTAAATTGTGTGCATGTGCAGGCACATTTGTATGTTACAGGCATATTTTTATGTGAAATAGGTCTTACAGGGCTCTCATATTTCCCAAAAAACATTGTATCAGATTTATTTCCCATGTCCTGTATATGCTGGAGTGTCTGTGACACAGTTGCCTATGTTTACACATAGCAGTGATAAAATACGCAGAAGAAACCTTTTTACTACCACACAAAAACATGAAGACAATTCTGCTTATTGTGTCTTTCTCTAATACCAAAAAGAATGTTAAACACCTTTGCCAATTGCTGCATAAAAAAAATGTGACCCTGATAGAGCATGATCTGTAAGGATGAAATACCTCTTGGTCTGTTTTCTCTCAATCACAATTTCATACATACCACATCAGCTGCTCCAGTAGGAGAGTGTGCAATGATGTAAAGCCTCTACTGAGATGAATGAAGATTTTCAGCCACTACACGTTACTTTCCCTAAACAGGACACAACTGGTATTCCCAGTTCTTAATTAGGTGAAAGCTACTGTGTACATACTGTCTCTGTTCCTCAATCCTTCTCGTGTTTCTATAGGCAGACAATTAGAAAATATCTGCACCTTCAAAATAGCAAATATAAGCTATGCACTGCTATGGATACTGCCAGCTATAGCCATGCAAAAAACTACCAAACTACCAACTTCAGGTACAAATTAATCATCACAAAGTATAGGAGCTGAAAGCATGGTGAATTGAGGCACACAGACAAGCAGACAGGTGTAGTGAAATGCAGAATAAATAGATTAATGGGCTTTACATAAGAAAGAGGACATTTTTTGATAGAGTGTATATAATTAGAAACAGAAGATATTTGTTGTTAGGACTATTGGGACCCTTATTAAAATCTGAACATATTCTTTAAAAGAATGGTGAGAAAATGTAGGTGGTCACAAGTACTCCATAAAAAAATGTTTGTTTCCATGGATGTTGATCTAGTACTTTAGAAAATAAAACAATAGAATAACAATATTTCATGAACTATATGCACCTACTCCTCTAGAATAATTGCCATTCTAATTCCTAAATAGATGTCATGAACATCATCGTTTTGAAAAATGATGCAGTTAACTCTTGTGTTATTTCCATATATTTTGGCTTAGCTTTCTCCAGTTCAAAGAATATAGGACAAGCTTAGCCTTTTCAACAAATAGTGTCATTTTTGGCCTTTTTGGTGATGCATTTTTTCAATATCAATTGCTTCCAAGCTGGTCCAGGACCACCCCATTCCAAGGCCATGCCTAGCAATGAAATGGACTTGACCATCCTCATTTCTTTCAAGTAGCCCCACATTGCTCACCCTCACCATGCATTGCATTTCAAAAAAACATGACACCATAATTTTCAAGCTGAGAAGTCATTAAACTAAATAGCAAGCTGCTCAGCACACAGAAGCAATGTAACACGGAAGGCAGAAGATGCAGAGATGGAGAAACCTGCAAAGACATTTCAAGATAGTATAAACTGAATACCTCCACTTCCAAGACTGGAATCAGCATAATCATTAAATGTACAAATAAGGAAATTGACAATCTTCCTGATAAATACATTACAGAAAAAAAAATATTCAATACAAGAATGTCATATTAACTGTACAATTAATTCAATAATTCTATTTAAAAATGAATACATTATTTTGCTTCCCAAATTATTCCAACTCTTCTTCTTCTAGACTACTATTAACCAGATTTGACTTCTTTTTTTAAAATAGAAATGGAAATATTTTTGAGAAATTTTAGTTCGTTTTTAAAAGAAAAAAAATCCATGACACTTTTTAGGTTTTCTGTGAAGCTCATTTTCTGTAATGCCACTCTTCTATTGAAGGCATCGTTCCATATACATGATTCTTGAACCAAGATAAAACATTACATTGCTTCTGTTCTGCAGTAGGGTCTTAAAATGAAAATCATGTGGAGATTTTGCTCCTCCTTGAAACCTAGTGTTTGCATACATAGAAAGTATCAGTTACCTAAGAAGACATTAGAACTAAATAATATTGTTTTGTTTTTTTTCTCAGAAGCAAACACCTCAGCTATTTATTTCATGTGAGCTCTTGCAACATTTATAGGTTTTAACCTGGCTATTTTTAATGGTACAATAATGACAATCACTATGATTTTGAATGTTTGATGAATTTCTCAAATTAAAGCACCTCAAGCTGAATTGTGCATTTAGAAATCAGAAACAAAATTCAAAATCCTTCTCAAATTAAAAAGAGTTAATGGAGCCCTTAAACAATACACTTAGTCCATTAAGACTTCAAGGGCAAATTAATACTTATTTTTCCTTAGATATTTTTCAGAAAGAGTGAAAATCACATTTTCTTAAATAGACACACTTTACATCAGTAAAAATGGAAAAAAAAGAAAGATTCAAGATAAGACATCAAACAAACAAACAAACAAACAAAACCAAAAATCCTCAAAGGCATTAAACTACATTGACAAAGATTATTTTCATTCCTTCCAAACCTTCTCTTTGTCTAACTGAACTTCTATTTTTAATAAGGTCAGTTCCCAATTTTATCAGAACATTAGTAATATGCGGCATTACATTAAAAATGTAGAAAAAAACAGATTCTGTGAAGAATTTCTGAGTAGTGACTGTGGAGGAAAAACTTTTATGCTATAAATCTTCAATCTGAAGAAGTGGATGAAGGTTTTTTTTGTGATCAGGTGTCAGAATTATGCAGAAGGTAGGACTGGGGAAATGGAAGACACTAACCACTCAGACAGCTGTTAGGGAAGAAACTCAGAACAGCACAATTTTTTTTTTCTCAATCTGTTGTAAACTTGAGAGAGAATTTACCTACAGGAAGACCACTTGAGATTTTGCTCTTAACTGATAAAATGAAATTAGTTAAATATCCAGAAGAAAGATCATTTAGAAGACAGTGGGATAAAAAAATGACTTCTTAAGACAGAAGAGAAGAATAGCAGCAAAACAATAACTGTTGTCTTAGGCAGGCAGATTTTGACAAACTAAAACAATTGTGAGTCCAGCTTGAGAAGGTATGGGATGAAGAGTGGACATTTCTTTAGCAAAACACCATTTGGAAAAGATCTAGAAGCAAACCCTCTGTGTTGAAAAAATGAACTTGTGGGGAAATGAGCTAAACAATTAGCTCTTTTTGTACCTTAAACACAAGAGGGAAGTTAGCAGAAAGTGGAAGCTAGGTCAGATCATTAGGGATGAAGATAAAAGTGTGGACAAAGTCAGAAAAGTAAAAGCATACAAGAGATATGAAGAATAAGAATAAATTCCTTTGTAAGAAGATCAGCAGCATAAGGTAGCATATGGAAAAGTTTGCTTTGAGCAGAGAAGGAGATTTTCAGTGTTTCTACTGAAAATACAAAGTTTGACAAAGGGACTATAATAATATACCAGGGACAAAAGAGTAAAATCTTGTCCTTTGATGAGAAAGGAATAAGAGACTAAACAGATGATTTTCATCATTTCAAATCGTCATAGCCTAATGCACTTGGTATCTTTAGAAAATGACTGATGAAACTGCAGATGTTTAAGAAATTGAGAAGGTTGACCAAAAAAATTAAAATTTTATATTTTTTAAGAGAAAGAAGGAAGAAGTAGTGAATTATTGAGTTATCTTAACTTCAATTTGCAGAAAATAATCTAGGGGGGAAAAAAGGGTATTTAGCAAACACAGTAGAAAAAAGAGAGATAAATGACCATTGAACAGAAATTTATCAAGAATAAATCAGTTCAAAATAATATGATTTTACCTTATGGAAAAATTGTCACTCTGGAGAGACAAAAATCAGCAGATGTCATATATCTTGTGGGTTTTTAAATATAATATTCTAATAAGTAAAATGTAGAATCATGATCTGGACAAATATTGGTTCCCTCTGAACTAAATGGCAAATGGATTTCTGCAAAGTTCTATTTCCCACATGTGCATCCTCATACTTATTCTGTATTTTTGTCAAGAGAATGGGCAGTGAACTCCTTTAATTAGGGTTAAAAAGATGTTGAAAGATGGAATTGAACTTTACAAAATGGAGATACATCCCAAAAAATAATTGAATGTTTTTTAACTGAGGGACGTAGAATTTACAAAAGCACTGTCATCTACATAAATACATGATCTGAAATAATTGGATGAGAAATCCCTCTGAGAGATGGAGAGAGTAGTTAATTTAGTTAGTAGCAGAACATAAGCCAATGAAGTCATGCTTTTGCAATCAGCCGACTAAATCTTGGATTGTCAAATATAAACAAAAGACAAATGAAATAATCTCTCAATTTAGACCACACTGGTAAGGACAAAGTGGAAGTACTTTGTGTCTAGCTTGAGGCAATATAGTTCAAGAAAAGTGACAAAGAGAGAGTCCAGATAAGAGGCATAAATATGAGAGGACTTTAAAGCGCGATTTATTACAGAATATTGAATAAAAAGATGGATGAGTTTAATCTGAAGGAGAGAAACTGAGATCAAGGGGAGAAGAAAGAAAATCAGTGTTCACCTAAATAAACACTTCAGTAGAGGGGAAGGAATTAACCTAATATTACATTCATGTGAATATTAAAAACAGCAATCATCTTAAATTATAATGAAAAAGATATTAACAAAACTTTATTAATAATAAGGCAGCAAGGTAAAGCCTGAGTCACACCTTTTGAGAAAGCTATGGCATTTCCACTGCTGGAGGTGTTTAAAACTAGGCTGGACAGACATCTCTCAGGCTCTACCTGAATATAATTGACTCTGGCCTGCAATAGGTGGATGGACTGGATAAGCTCTTAATTCCCTTCCAGCAATATTATGAACTACTCACCTGTAATTCTCACTGCATTGAAATCGACGCCAAAGCATTTAATAATCCCTTTTCTCTTTTCCCTGTCATGACCTCTCACATGAAAAGCTAATAATAGCTCATTAGGCTGTTTGAAAGACAACCAAACAAATGCAACCTCCTCTTACATACCATTGCAGACAATACTGATGAGCAGACTTCTGCATGTCTGTGCTAAGCCTCCAGTGTAAAATTTAAAAGGGTGTGTCTTTTACTTGGCAGTGCAGCAAGTAGTGTTTATTGTTCAGCATGTACTACGAAGACCCTCCACATTTTCTCTTACAGAATCAGCTACTTTGATCACTGAAACATGCCAAGAGGTATAGGAAGGTGCACCTCATCTCCCCACTAAAAAAAATTGCCCAGCCTTCCTTCTTTCTAAAAAACTCCAAGAATCAAAAAAGATGTGTGTGACTCACTGAATAAGAGGAGAGGTAACATTGTCTGGATATTTAAGAACTACAACTCTACTTTAGGATTTTCTACTCCATTGTGTAGAGGCAAAACTCTCTTTTTTTGTTTTCACTATCTGAAAGATGATTCTGATATTAAGAAAATGCCTACAAGAATGAAATTGCTCAGCATCATTATATCCCCAAGATATGTGTGCGTGTGTGTATCTATTTATATACAAATGTAATTACAGATGTCAAGTTTCAACTAAGAAAATAAAAACACCATTGAAACAGCTAAGTTTTCCTTCAGTTAGTAACCTAGAAAAGACTGAGAAGTTCTGAAGACTCCACCATGAAGGAGAATCCATGCGGATTCTGATTCATCATGGTATTATTTCCCTTTCTCCTGTTTCACTCATCATGATTTTGTGTGGGCTCCATTGGCAAATGACATTTCAAAACACAGCTAATGAAATAAATACTGCAACATATTTCATCAAATGTGTTTATGGTTTATGACAAATACCTCTAGATTACCTATCCTGTAAATGCAACTGGAAAATAAATGGGAGTTCGATAGGACTGGACTACAAATATTAAGTTGGAAATATGTTTCTGTAACTTTAAACCACTGAATATTGCATCTAGATAAGTGAAATTTACATAATAGCTTTCCCTTATAGATTAGTAATGATTTCACAAAAGAAAGACACTTAATATATTTCAGTTGTTGAGAAAGCTCACTCAGAAGAGTGAGTTCAGCTAGGAGCAATTCGTGTCCTAGGAAGTCTTCCTACTTTTTTGGTATATAAGCATTAGAAGGATGGCAACTTTCTCACTCACACTCTTCATACTGTCTGGCAGAAGAACACAAACCACTTTTCTAACCTGCAAAGACAGGATACTCAGGGTAGCTAAATGAAGAAAATACTTGAACTTAAGCCAGATTAAATTAAAAAAATAGAGGATAAAGAGAAACTCTTTTGCAAAGAAATTTGTTGCCAACAAACTCCTTCAAGAGGATTTGTCTTCATCTGAGATTCTGACACTAAAAATGTGTTGATGAACAATTTATCTTTGAAAAACAAAAAAAAAAAAGTGAAGAACTTTTTCTGCAGAAATGTTTTATTCAAAATTTTATAATCTCCTGTATATATTGGCTTGCAAGGACCAGATTCTAGTTTGTTCCAACCCATAAAGCCTTAGGGTAAAAGGATAGACTGTCAGATTTTAAAAACAGATATTGAAACTCCTGCTTTTGGCAAATTATATGTTCAGATGAAAACAATTTCATTCACTTAAAAGAAGTTCATATATTGCAAGACATTATTTAGTAAAAAGTTATTAATATCTGGCCTACACTAAAGGCCTATAGATCTGGTTCTGCAGGATCTGCAACACATTTAAATTAATTTTACGTGATAAGGAAATCTGCCTCAAAAAGGACTTCATCCTCCTTTTTATGTGCTGCTATGATTCTCTGCCTCCCTCTCACCACATTTTTTTGGTTAGCTAATTTATGACTGATACTGGGAGAAATTACATGTAACACTTTCTTACTACACAACAAGACAGTTATTAAAAGCAAACTGTAGAAATCAAAAGCCTTTCCTCTTAATTAAGCCACAGTGGAAAGTCACTTTCTCTCTTGTACTGACATTTTTAGTGCCATAAACATTATTGTGAATGCAATAAACCAGGTAATGAAGTGGTCCTACGTAATGGCTGGGAACTGAAATCCACAGCAATAAACTGGGGTTTTTTTCCTTGAAATTTATTTTATCCATCGTCAGGATTAAATGATGATTTTGGAGAAATATTAGGTTCATCAGTATGTCCTCATTTTTTTATGAATAAGAATGTGGAATAGTCCACCAGTTTAAGACAGTGAATCTTGACCATTTAAGTGAATACAAGTAAATCAGCCTTGGTAAAAAAGTGAGTTACTTTACACTGGTTTTGTTTTATAAGTTAATGTTTAAAAGAATTACTTTTTAAATATATTTTTATATAATTATATTTTTTAATCCATTCTCAAAATATGAAAATGCTTCAGGATAAAGAAAAAGCTTTGCTGTCTAAATAAGATTTCATTGTGAAAATAAAAGTTTTGTATTATATGTGAAAGTTAAATTTTAGTCAACTTTTTTCCTAAACTACTTAAATATTATCATTTGAATGATCATGAAACATTACAATTGTGAAAACTTACTTCTATTTAATAAGGAAGAAAAAAGGTGAGCAATGTAGTTTATTGCCAGGCATTTCAGTTGGAATGAAATACAAAGCCATCAAAGGGATATACTTTCTTCTGCTGCAATTTATTTTGAATAAAAAATAATTACAGTTATTTAAAGTAGGGACAGGAATTCTCAAGAAACAGTTTGATCAGTACATCTATTATTCTGTTTGCATCATTATATTTTATCTTTCGTGACTATTAATAGAAGCAACTATTGGAAACAAACAGAATAGTATATAAGTACGTTATTACAGCAACCAATTTATAACATTTAGTTCATGAATAAAACATCAAATAAATATTTTCATGATTAATTGTTATGAATGATGAAAAACAGTCAAAAGTATGTTTGCTCAGAGTTTTTTTCTAAATGGATTACTGAAATCCTAAATTGAATACTGGAATTTCTGCAGGGAAATTAGCTGAGAATGTTCCATCTTCACCACTTTTTCAATAACTGTATGAGCAGATGTTGAATTATGAGAATAACACCAAAACTATATCTATGGCTTTTTCACTTCACTTTCAGTCATGTTCAGACTACTTTTATTTTCATTCCCCATTCACTTGAACATTCATGTGTTGAATATTAATTGTTTTTTCACCAGAATGATTACCAGAAATCAAAAAGAATTGAGATACGAAGACAAACTCTCTTCTGCTCTTTGCTCTTTTACATGTCTTGAGGAGCATAACAAGGGCAGAAAATAACAAGAGCAGACCAAATGCAATTTCTTCTACTGCCTCTACCAAACTACACTGCCATAGGCAATGTACCACAGACTGGGAAAAGAAAAATGTCCAGTGGGTATTTTTCTCTGGAAATCCTTTAGTGATATATTATCTATTACAAATTGTAGCCTCCAGGTAGAAATTGGAGTGGATCAGTGGCTATTCACATTTTCTTTGGATACAGAGTGAATGCAGTCATTCACAAGAAACAGACTTGGCATTGGATCCCAAGAACTCCACATTTTTGGTCCAAAAAGAAATTGGGATTGAGTTCATGTTTCAGGTACCCACATTAGTGGTAGTATATGTTCACAGGTAAAACCAAAGACAAGTTTTCCTCCAAAGATCATATCTATGAAAGTAACTAAATAAGCGAGGAAAGAATGTGAGCATGCATTTTGCAGCTCAGACCAAGCAGAAGCATGTCATTGTTTTATATCAACAGTTAGTGCAGGTGCTGGACACTCTTCTCAATGTAGGAGAAGTTACAAAGGCTGCTGCACAGGTTAAAGCTAGTCCTCTTTCAAAAAGCCATTGAACTTTCTTTTTCTTACTTAAAAAATAAAGGATTTTCCCATTTTGAGTTAGAGGAGTTTTCTGACTCATTATCAATTTGAGGCAACATTGCTATGCTTTCACAAGATGCAAAGGCCATACAAATTGGAAAGAATGAGATAAATAAAAACAATGTATTTGATATCCATGTGTTGAATAGGACATCACACCTTTCAAAAACCCTTGCCAGAGTTCTGATACAATGGCATTTGATGACTCAGGCATGGTTTTCAGCTCTTTGCAATGGATGCTGTGCATGCTCACACAATTACACACATGAATGTGATAAAATACAATTTAATCTAAAATCTTCACTCAGTCATTAAATCTTTCAGTAGCTTAATATATTCAGGAATGATGCTGTGGGCTAAGCCAGTGTAGCCAAGTTGCAAAGCATTAAAACTATTATAAAATTCCACAATATTCTTTTTCAACTAAACTACTACCTCTTCTTGAGACATTCAAAGAGCTTATGATTATTTTGTAGATGTCCAAAGCATAACTCTGATCAATCCTAATTATTTCACACAAATCGAGTACCTAGTGCATGATACTCCTAGGAGATGTTAATAGTCAAGTCATAAAATAATCTTTTGTAAGAATAAATTTTGTTAGTAAAGATAAATGAGACCTTTTGTGGACATGCAGCAAATAGGGGAAAGCGTATGACCAGATTTATTTTAGTATAAATATTTTATGTATAAATGAGAGGAATAGCATCATTATGGCAAAAGATTATGTAGGGCTTAAAATAGGAGCATTACTTTGTAAGGAAGTGTATCCTCCTTTTTACCTTCAATTCTTGATTTCTTTGTTGTAACTATTAAATCAGGTAATAGGTTTTATACTTGACAGAGACATAAACTTCAAAAGTATGTTCTACCTTTAATTAACATTAAATATACCCGTGTCTTACTGTGTTTAGAGTACTTTATTCATTTTTTTACAGTCATCAACATGTAGCTTTAAAATAATGCAGAGAATGGATAGCAGTTTCTACTTATACAGAAAGGTGAAACATCAAGAAGGTGATAAATCACAATTTTTTAAAAAAAGCAAACTTAAATTCTTTAGAATTCAATGTTTAAGTGCAAATGGTTGATCTCTTTCAGAATTTGAATAGCGAATTTTAAATTGTGTAGCTGGTAAAAGTTACACGTGATACAAATATTTTAGGTCACGATGGGAGAAAATACAAGGTGGTAATGTTTCAAATGAGTATCAACAGATTAATTTGTTGTAAAATTGTTAATTGTTGTCTACTGAAACATTTAGAAGTCTTTATTTTATTCACTATGTGAAGCTTAATAGAAAAGCTGATGAAAAGTCAGAATAAGTATTAATTAAAAATATATGCTTACTCGACAGTAATTAAATTAAGGAGTTCTGCTAGTGCAGATGTGAAGAACTTGCTAGGTTTAAAATCTTACAGATTTTACGACCTTTCCTCTGAAATTTGAAGGAGATTCCTCTCCTACAAAGAATCTACAGAAAGCAGTCCACAAGCATATTGAAACCACATTGAACTACACAGTATGATTAGTGTTATAATCTCATTCCCTAAATTGTTGCTGTTTTACAATGTAGTAAATAAATTGGAGGCTCTCACAATGACACGTTTTGTTCCAAAACACATTACTTTCAAGAAGTGTTCATAAAGTCCAGACTTTTTCCCAAATTCTCACAGTTATTGCATTTTAATTTTGTTCTGAGTAGAAAAAAAAAAAAAGCATTCTATAGAGCAGGGAATGTGTTAATCTGTCTTACAACAATTCTGTCATATAAAGAAAAATCTTCCAAATCCAAATTATTTTACTATGAAGGGCTTTAATCTAAATTCCTTGTTTTCTCTCTTTCCAATTATACTCCTCACCGACTTGCTTTAAACATGAATGGTGCAATAATATAAAAACATCCCCTCTGGTTAGAAATTTACATCATTTCCAGCATAGACAGAGGGGTAATTATAATACCAAGGTAATTACATACAGAATCATGTGAACTCTGACAAGCCACTGAATGGTATTCCCCTGTAGGTTACAGATTAAGCAAATCGAAGTATTTATTAAAACAGAAAGTTTCTTTTGGTAGATAAGTCCATTTTCTCTTTTGGTATATACACTTTGTAAAAATCTAGAAATATCAAAGTATTTTACAAAAGCAGTTTGTGTAAGCCTGTTAACAGGACAAAAAAAAAAAAAATCGATGACAAAACCAAAACTTTTGTACAGTCCAGAGTCACATTCTTCTTCCTTACTCACAGAACCAAAAGCATTTTCCAATGAAATTAATAAGGGCGGCTACCAATATAAAATACAGCTATGGAATCCTGAAACTTACTTATTTCCAGTTGCCAAAACACTCTTCATTCTAGGCTCCACTGGGATTTTGGTAAAAGTCCTGACCAAGGGATATTGGTCACTTTTCAGCAAAACAAAAAAATATAATCAGAAAATATTGTAAAAAGGGTGAAATATTAGTTTTCAATACATCAACCTTTTTGTACAAATTCTATTTGGAAACCAGTGTTTAAAATGTCTCAGTGAACACAACAGATATGTATTTACTACAATGATGACAGTGACTATGCAAATAACTACAGTATTTCTAAATCAAAATGTCAAAGTAAAGTCCATCTATTTTATATGTCTGCTTCCAAATTCAGACAAATTACAAATAAGAATGTAAAAAATAGTGTGACAGAGACAACTGAAAAAAAGTAGAAAATAGCAGAAAAAAAAATCTTCTATGTTTTACTTTGCCTTTAATTTACAACATTTTATTAATCTTTTGATATTTCCTGTCATCCATTATGACCCAGGCACTTGTAAAACATTAATTTACAGGCATGTATAATTTCCTTGAATTTATAGGGTTTACCTTTTTCTTGCATATAGCCTTAAATCTTGAAGGATCACTTTATTATTTGGTCAGGTATGTCACTGTATGTAGCGAATAACCAGTGATTACAGCTATACTCAGAAGCTATGTAAGAGGCAGTGATGGTGTTAAAAATGGTGCAGGTTATAACTCGGGACAATTTGCAGCTAATGGTGCTTGAAAAAACCCATAAGCTGTACCATGAAGAAGTTACATCACTAGATCTTGCTACTGCAGACATAAACAAAGCAATTATAGTCTTCAGACAACAAAACTAACTTCTACAAGTAGAAAAGCACTTCCTGGTACATGGTAGGAGCATTGAAAATGCGAGTAAGCCAGTAGAAGATGAAAACTGAGAACAGCAGGGTTCCAACAATGTTCAGTTGATTTGATATTATATAAAGCACAGGGCATAGAAATATGTTCCTAAGCTCAACTCAAACATTTGACTTCAACAGTGACCACTCAAATGCCTTAATCTAGTGAATATTTTGTGCATCACAATTCAAGTAAAACAGTTTTTATTATCATAATTGTCTATACAAGTCAAGTCTTGTTCAAAACTTTGGTTTAATAAACTTAAACTAGTAAGAGTTTTTTCATGATTGATGAGACATTCTAAACTCCTTTAGTATTTAATCTATCAACCTTTGTTTAAACTTTATGAAGATCTATTATATTACACGTACACATCTCAATACAAAATTAAGTTGAAGGAATACTCAAACATATTTCAAAATTTCATACTTAATTAGAATTTTTGAGAAATTATAGCCTTTTTTAAGTCCCAGTAATTATAGTCCTTTATAAGTCCCAGTGGGTAAACCACTGCATTTTTCAGTAAATACCGTTTTATATAGTCAGCAAGTTAGACCAAGTGACTGAGAAAGATTTAATTTGTTATGGAAGCAAGAGTAAAAAATCACTGGATTTTTAAATTTTGGTTTCAAATCCTGTGCTCTGGACAGAAATCACAGAAAGTAAAGATATTAAAAGAAAATAATATTCTTCAACACAGTTGCTCTATCAATTGCCTACAAGTCAGATGTCAAATGTGTGATATCTTTCCCATCTATACTGATACCTAGTTTACCATTTCACTGGTTTCTTTTACCTTCTTGTTATCAAAAAGGGTTGTCTGAGCAGCCTTCATATACAGACGTGATAACACTTTCTAAGTTATCTTCTAAATATGTTCCCATACAGCTCTTACCCATTAACACACATTTGTCTATTTCTATTCATATAAATAAAATTATCTAGCTTGCTGGATCAGGCCCTAAAGCACTACCTTTACTTCAGTTTCCCAGTGATCAAAGAATATGTGATGAGTGGGATGAGCAGAAGCCTTGAAAATAGAAAATTCACTCAGCTCTTGTTTGTCTACAAAAAAAAAAAAAGTTCAACATTAAAGGTAAGGCCACTGGAGAATGGCCTACAGAGTGCTGAATAAATATAAGGCATGCTGGGGTTTGTTCCTTTGTGCCCTAAACTCTTTCCTCCCACTCTCTAAACTATTCCCAAGTAGTTCCCTGCAATAAATTATCTCCATTAACATGTTTCTCTCTCATGACTTACATGGCAGTATTCCAATATTTACTTGGTCATTCTCCAGTAATGTACAACATCTTTTGGCACTAAAGACTTCAATTTTAAAACTATAACTTGTTTTCAGACAACACCACCATACATACAGTAGGTTTCCAAGGATCTCCCAAGACACAATCTGAAAGTTAGTGGGGAAGCCTTGATTTATTCAAGGCAGCACTGATGAATCAAGTTCATTATGTCACAATTTATCTGAGTTTCAATCAAACTTGAATCTATGGATATTCTTGGCTTAGGACTAGTACGTGGAGCAACAACTGCTATCATTTCCCATCGGAAGGGAAGTAATCATTACGGTAACTCATTTGTGCTGAGGACCTTTTAAAATTTCAATATGAATATGAATCTAATTAGGGGCCCAACACTGATACTCTCCTGAGTTAACATATATACACATTGCTCTGACATTGTTATATATTTATTAAAAAAAAAAAAAAAAAAGTTTACATGAGTGATTCAAGAACCCCAGAAGCCTTGGGGTTTGGAAAAGCTTCAAAAAACAGCAGAGACATACACAGTCAAAGAAAGAAACAAAGAATCCCACAACATCCTATGATCTTCCCTTCCATCCCAGATGCTTACCACCAGAGAGCTTCTTATCTCTATCATACTCCACATGGGAATGATCCAAAGCTGTTCTTTTGTAGAAAGAAAAGAAGTTCCAACACAGAAGCTCTTTGTGCTTCCCTTGTCTGCCTAACCTCTTTTGCAATTATTGCCCCTCCATGTGTAGCAGCTTTTGTGTTTACTTATTGGCAAATTTGAGACTAAGGGACTCTGTTCTTTAAGAGTCTTTATTCTTTTAATTGCATCCCTAAGTGGGGCATTGTACATAATATCCTAGCCCCATTAATATGTCTTTTCTCTTTCAGCTTACATGTCTTTTTCAGTGTTTGTCTCTCTGTTAATTTAACACTGTATTTTGCTGAGAAAGGAAAAAGATGGCTATCAAATGTCAGTTCTCTCTCTACTTGGGGCTGAACAATATAAAGCAAGAACAAGGTAGATGTTTAAGTTGAATTTGATTTTTAAGTTTGTTAAGTTTGATAGCAACAGAAAATTCTATTTTTTCTTTAGATGTGCAGAAATAAAAGCAGACTTTTGGCCATTGTGGGGCAAAGGGACCTCCTGGACCCACAACCTGTCTTACATAAATCCAAAGCAACTCCACTCTGTTCAGCTGCCCATCATGTTAGAAATGGAAGCAAAAGAGCAAAGGTGAAAGAAACATTTGACGGTTAAGAAATTATCTGAGCCTTCTCATTTTAATATCTATCTAATAATAATATCTGTAGTATGGCATTTTATTTCAGACACCTTTGTTTAGGTCTAGAAACACACAAAAATGTCTGTGCACTCTCTTCCACAGGAGACAGTCTGGGTTGATGTATATAATTGAAGCCAAAGTTAGTCACTTTTCAAAATTGTAATTGTATATAAGAGGGCTGTCTCAGTGAGTATATCATTAAAACCAGACTAAAATAGTAGCAGAACAGCTACCATAGAAAATTCATCTTGCAAAATTAGCCTATCCATTTTCACAATATATAATCATGCATAAGAGAAGGTTTCTTGCAGGAATGCAGAATGACTCAGTGTTAAATTATATGATGGCTGAAACCATTTAGGACTGTTCAGAATCTAAAACATAAAAAAAAAAAAAAAAAAAAAAAAAAAAAAAAAAAAAAAAAAAAAAAAAAAGGTCTGAAATAACACTGTGGAACTCCAGAATGCAACTATATAGCATTATAGATATTTTTGCTTATGGAGAATGCTTACATGGGAA
The DNA here is from genome assembly GCA_013401255.1 of Urocolius indicus. Lineage (NCBI taxonomy): Eukaryota > Metazoa > Chordata > Aves > Coliiformes > Coliidae > Urocolius > Urocolius indicus. The sequence continues at coordinate 469,090 of WBNH01011925.1, read as the reverse complement.
GCTTTTATTCTACTCTGAGTAGCTGGAAATGTGAAAAGATATTTTCAGCTTTTGAATTTCAACATGAAAATTCCAGTAGAAATAAATCATGGGAAAATATCCCAAAGGCCATGGTTTGTGTACTTGCTTTGCTTTAAAAAGCCTGCCCTCTATTTGCCTTACTGTAATGGTTAACTAAACACTAGAGATTCATTGTTGATTATTTTAAAAGTCCTTCAGGTTCTGAGATCTACAGAACCAAGTGCTTTAACATGAGCAATCTTATACCTATCAATAGCAAAAAAAAAGCAAGAATGATATCAAGAAATAGTTGCAATTGTTGCACAAAAATGATAAGAAAAAATTGGGAAGGAAGGAAGGAAGGAAGGAAGGAAGGAAGGAAGGAAGGAAGGAAGGAAGGAAGGAAGGAAGGAAGGAAGGGAGGGAAAGGGAAAACCAGCAATAGACAGAAGTCTGTATCATATCCTTTAACCCTTTCAAGGTCTCTTCCAACCCTTAAGATTCTATGATACCCACACCTGAATATGATAAGAAAGCATGGGAATTAGTGAGCGTCACAGCCCTAGGAGGATATTAATTTCTGTGCACTGTAGAGGCTAATGGCTTTTTTTTCAGATTAAAAAACTGAAGCCTGTCACAAATATGGACTGTACAACAGAACATTAATGAATAGATAGTTTAATGACTTCTATAATTTTTAGAAAATAATTTTTAATACTGTTTCTTTGTGATAAAAACGGAATGGTCTACCAACAAAAGCAGTGAATTTATCAAGGAAGTGAGTCTCAGTTAAAGAACGTGGTGATTTCAGAGAACAAGGAATTTGTACATATCTCGCCCACCAACTATTTTAGTCCTTGATGCAGTCATGATTCCCAGAAACACAGATCCTCATTTCTCAGAGATATAGCCAAAGTCCATTCATGTCATTTGAAGATTTTCTGTTGACTTAAATGGGTATTGGCTGAACTAATGACTTGAGTAGGTACTGACAAGGCCCCAGACAAGTTATGCTATGATTTTACAGCCTTGGTTTTAGTTGGCCCTGGTCACCACTGGCAAATACCAGAATGAATCTGCTAACAATCAGAGTAATTTTGTTTAAAGTAGAAAACCCCTACAGTTATAAAAATGCCAGAAATATAAAAATCCGAATGTGGTTAATCAAGAATTTTAAAAAGACAACTACAGCCCTTAAACAGAAATTTGACTCATCACTACCAAAGAAAACCTTTGAGTTAATTCCTCACAACTTTTAAAAGCAACAGTAGTATATGATTTATTTGAAAAAAAAACCCAAAAAAACTCAATACTTAGTACCAGATGAAAATCTTCTGTTCATTATAAGTGGATAATATGTTAACTATTAAATGAAAAAAATAATCATAAATAATTGATTTTTTTTCTTTTGCCTGCTCACAAATTCTGAACATATCAGTTTGAGGTTTTTAAACTTAAGTACTGAGTAATTTCTACTTTAAAAAAATCTTAGTTTGTGGCTTGTTTACAATTCCATTACAAAACTTAGACTTTCAGGTTTAAGTTAATTGTGAATGGAAGACAAAATGCTCGTGTGACACTTCATTTCCATATTTTATCCCTTCCATCACCTTACTGACCTTGCTTTATTTTTATCTACAGATATGGCATACATCTTTCTAATGATTGAATTAAACTTTAGAATAATATCATACTTTAAAGGCTTTTTGAAGTCCAGAAGATAATATTTTAGTATACACTTTGAAAATAATGAGACCTAAGCATCTGCTGAAGTATTTTATTGAATCCAGTGGATGGTTTTTATATACAAAAGCTTGCAAAATGAAGTTAAGACTTTCTTTCCACTCACATTCTGTAATAGTCATGCTATTTTTATACATGTTTCTGCCAGAAAACACTGTTGCGTGAGTATTTTTAGAAGCAGGATATAAAAAGAATGTGATCACAGCTATGGGGCTTTTTAAAAAAGTATAAATATACTTGGGATATTTTACAGTATTTATCCTGCTCTATAATTCACTGAACAGTATTAGCTCAGTGGAAAGACCCTCTGTTTCTTAGGTAAATAAGTATACTTTTACTCCTGGATTACAGAAGACCTTTTGTTCCATACAGAGCAATACAAACTGTTACTGGCATTTCCTCTTTTTTTTTTTTTTAATAAAGCATCATCTCCTTTTCTTTTTCACAACAGAAAACACAACAATAAATATTTCAGATTAAAAATTAATACCATGTTTTACAACTCTTTTGTTCTCAAATTTACTAAGATAATTTCTGTGATACTGTGCTATTCATGTTTACGGGAATATTTTGTGTGGTCTTTTATGGCTGTGGGAAATACGAAACAAAGCAATATAAAAAGAAGAAGAAGAGGAACCTTCTGAGAATATTTAACCAAAAACACATTATAGTTTCCTACAGAAGTGAACAGTGAAGCAATGCATCTTGCTTGGATCTGCTGATCTGCTCTTTGAAACATGAATATTAGTAACAAAATATATTCTGATCTTTCATGTTTATATATGTAGTCACAAATAATAAACTCTCCAGTATGGTTCACACATATGAATTCTCAGAAAGGAGACTTACTAAGCAGCCTGAGGAAAAAGAAAATCAGATTCCTCTTATATCAAAATGTTATAATGAGAAAAACAATCTGTACAATGAAAATAACCTTGCAATACCTTTGACCCACATACAAATCTTATAGGGATTCTTGAGTTAGAAGTAAAATAATTTTCTCTATCTCTTCATTTTTACATGTGAGTAGACAAGGGAAGTCAGAAGTACTGTAGAAAATCTTCCATCTCACATTATCAGACTGAAGAAATAAGAATAGCTTTCAGTGATTATGTCTGTTCGTAGTCGTTAGTCTTGCCTTGACTTCATGACATTTAGATGACAAGAAAGTCATCTTTCTTGATGGGCCTGCATTTTTTGCTACTTCCTCCCTGTGCATTAAAAGATGCTCAGTTGAGAGAAAGATTTCTGAGATGTCTGTACACATATGAAAATCCAATCAGGGTACAAATACAGTGTGTGCCTGTGTGTATAGTTACATTTGCGCATGTGTTAGTCCATGTGTTTATTACTGACAGCTAAAGTAGAAAGCTTTCCCTGTTTCAAACAACCCATTTGTTAAAGGTCTTTCTTTATCCTTCATTTTCTTTCCTGTAGTTAACATTCACTATTTCCAAGTCTTTAACGATAAATTCTACCCAGAATAAACTCCTCATGTCTTACAGTTGGCACTAGGCCTCGTATAAAAGCTGGCATTGATTCCCTACAAGTAATGTTTTCAATTGTTCTAAAGCTCAAGTCTGAAGGGGATAACTCAAGGAAAACACTATATGGTCAAATACAGTACTTGAGCATATGCCATCATAAGCAATATCCTAGTGGATGTCAGTTCATTTAGAATTTTGAGAGACTTAGCTAAAATTAAGAACCTTAGCTCACAAATGTTAGATACCATACTCATTTCCAGAGCCTCTGTCATTAAAGTTTCTGTAAGTGGAGAGAGCTACAGCTACAGCTGAGTACATGTTGTACTCATAGAATACAATAGAAGAATGATGGTGACACTTACATGCTTGAGGCTTTTCTAGGCCAACAGCAACTGTTTCCTGGAAGCTGGAGAACTAAATATTTATCTTTTTTTCTTTTTGTTTTTTTTTTCTCATCAATTTCACATCTATTCTACAGCTAATATCAAAAACCCTGGAAATTTCAGAATGTTAATGAAACACAATTCAGTTAAATTTTTAACAATTTCTTTTTCTCATATCCTGTTTAATACTTAGACTTTAAGAAAATTAACAAGGACAATTTCAGATATTTAATTTCATATTAAGAATGATTCTCAGTGTGGATGGCCTTTACCATCCACATTACTCAGAGGTTCTTAATAATCTAGAGTTATTGCTTGCTTTGAAACTCCATCCATCCTCTGTAAGCTTGACTTGGCTTGCACTGCAATTAAGTGCATTTCAAGAATCATGACACTGCTTTCAGATTGAATTATTACATCAATCATTATACAGTGAGAACAATTACTTGTGCAAATTCAGGATGCAGAGGTATTAATGACGTTAATGTGATGAGTACAGAATAGAGCTGCATTAATTAGGAAGGAGAACAGAAATATTGGATGAATCTGTATCAAATTCAGAGGCCTCAAAATGAGATAAATATGGGCAAAACTGGAAGTCAATCATGTCAGTATTTCTAAAAATGCAACAAACTCTAGGAGGTCCTCCTCTGGCAGGAAGTTGGACTAGACGATCTTTCAAGGTTCCCTTCCAGCCATTGATTGATCAATGATTACTGATTTTGTTTTAAAACTTATTTTGAATAGAGTATATTTTAGAAAAAGGAATTCAAATCACAAAATAAGAGAGTGTTTTATTTTAGATGGAAAAATGAATGTGTGACCCTCATCTTCACCAAGAAATTACAAAATTAGCCTACTTTTGACCCAAACAGACTTTTTCAGTTTGCTTTTTAATTTCAGCCAGAGCAGTATAGAGAAAAGAAACAGTTTTCTACATAGCTCTACATGGAAAACTCCCCACTGCTGTTCATAAGTCTTTCAAAAGCATAGTTCTTACCCACCTTTGTAAAAAATTTTGGGCTCCTCAGCTCAAATGTATTGCATAATTGCAAAGCATTAATGTATTTATGTTGTTACCCTCAGGATATAAAACATAAGAAATTTTTGTGGCCTATGATTTCATTCTATGCAGTGGTCTGCCTTAACTATTTCTGATGTTGTTTACAGCTGTAGGAACTGGAGCATAGTTGTCTTTTTAATAGAAGAAAACAGTTAAAGCTTTTGTTTTCAGGAGATTTTTCTGAGTTTGACACAGACATTTTCCTTTTACAATGTCTAGAGGCTTATGAATTGGAGTTTCTGAAGAATCAGCTCAAATTATGTTCCATAAATGTTCAACAATTTTACCCCTACAGTAAAAACACATTGATGGTCTGTTTTCAAGCGCTGGTTATCACATTCCACCCCTGTTGTGAGGGCTTGAACCAGCCATTCAATACAGTTATAGCTAGTTTACTGATCTGGGGGTGGAGGCTGATGAGCAAGAGGTATCAATGACCAGAGTTTATCCAGCAGTGGAATACTCAATGTGGATTACATTATTCTGCCAAGAAAGGAGAGGGGAAATCTGCATGGCACATTGCAAGCAGGCTTTCAGTGAAGACATACACTTATAATCTAAATCCCAAAGATTACTATTGCTTTGTCCCCTAAGTAAACAGACTGTGTACATAAAACTTAATTTAAAGGTTTGTCTCCACATTTTAGGTAAAGAAGCAAGACTCATTGGTTTCCCCAGAATCTAAAATTGTTTTCACACAAGACTTTGGTTATAATTATTGGTTAAAAAAAAATAATTTAAAAAAGAAAAAAACCTTGGTTGTAGAATTAATTGTTATATATTTTCAAAAGTTACAGAGAATGGCCTGTCCAGGAAAGGAATGATGAGGAACACTAAATGTATGAGGTAGAGTTAGTCTCCACACTGAATAATAACTCCTAGTCACACAAGAATGGTTTTACACATATATTGTCAATCAGCGATTGCTTTAAAGCTCAAGGAAACTCAGCTGAAGGAACACATGGCCCTCCAGTCTAGCCTGCTAAGGTTTCCCATCCTTTTTCTTGAAACTCTTTTTTCTCATCTGTAAGCATAAGTGTGGCTATTCATTTTCAGTGACTTACAGGTTCCTCTAATCCAAGGCCATACTTGGGAATTCGATTGCTGAAGAATTATCTAATAGCGTATCTACCTTTACCTGTTTCAATTTTCCTTAATGAGTTACTTTCAATTTCTTCTCTATCTGGTAGGGATAGAGTAATTAAAGTGAAAATTTTCTTTCTTTTTGGGGTGTTTTTCCCCTCGTCAGGTGTATTTAAAAAAAAAAAAAAAAAGAGCTGCTTTGCTCTGTATGAACACACTCTGCTGCCAGGCTACAGTACTAGTCTCCAAACACCATGATGTTATTCAGTGTTTAGATAAAGCATCTGTCAGATGCAGCCATACAGTACTATTTCAAAGAATTTTGTAGGACCAATTTAATTCAGACATGAGACAGGGACACATGTAAATTTTAGGCAAGAGTGTAAATACATGGTGCTTTTTACTGTGACATCTTGGAAATTCAATCTACTTTCTTTTTGCCTACCTAAAAAAACTGCTCTGCATTAACAACAAACACTGATTTATGTATACTGAGGCTCCAGGAGGAAAGAGTACCAGAACTACCTAGAGACATACACTCCTTGTATAACTGCTTAGGAAGCTAACTTAAGTAGGACTTAATTTTATCGCTGACCTTGAGTTTATTTTCACCGTAACCTTTCAGCAAGGATTGTCTCAAAAACAACTCTTTTGTTATTTGGTGAGATACATGAAGGTCCAATATTCTACGTGAAAGACTGAGCTCGTCTTGGACTTAGCAGCCACTAATGGTTTTACAACAAGTCTTAAGTATCTGCGTAAGTAGGACTATGAGAAATGACTGTTGACAATCAGACAGTTGAAACAAGCACCTGCATTGGTTTTTTCCCTAAAAATATTTAATTATTTTTTAGACTGGTGTAGTGAGCCAGGTTTTTTGGTAGCGTGAGAGAGCTACAGAGGTAGCTTCTTTAAACAAAGATCTGCTAGAAGCTTCCCATGTAGCTGAATAGGGCTAGGGCAAGTCAATTCTAAGATGGACCTGCTGCTGACCCAGGTTTAGCCAATTAGTGACGGAGGTAACACCTCTGTGAATAATGTATTTGTGAAGGAGAAGAAGTTGCTGTGCAGCTGCTAGACTGCAGCAGCAGCAGAAGGGAGTGAGAATGTGAGAACACCTCTGCAGCCACCAAGGTCAGTGGAGATGGAGGGGGAGGACAGTGCTTAGGCCCTAAAAGAAAGACAAACTCCTGGATGACCTGTAGTGCAGACCATGGTGAGGCCACTGGGAAACAGATATCCACTCGCAGCTCGTGGAGGAGCCCACGCTGGAGCGGGTGGATGCCTGAAGGAGACTGTGACTCCATGGGAAGCTCACCCTGAAGCAAGTTCCTGGCAGGACCTGGGAGCCCGTGGGGAGAGAGGAGCCCACACCAGAGCAGGTTTGCTGTCAGGACTTGTGATCCTGTGAGGGCCTCAGGCTGGAGCAGTCTGTCCCTGAAGGACTGTTCTCCTGGTGGATAACCAATGTTAGGGCAGGGTGTGAGGAGCTGCTCCTGTGGGAGGCCCCATGCTGCAGTAGTTCGTGAGGAACTGTAGCCCATGGGAAGGACCCATGCTGGAGAAGCTCCCTTGGGAGGGACCCCACACTGTAGCAATGGGAAGCATGATGAGGCTTCTCCCTGAGAAGAAGCAGCAGTAAAGTCCATCTGCAGGGAATTGACTGCAACTCCCATCCCCTACACTGCTGGGGGAGAAGGAAGGGGAGTCCCAGGAAGAGAGAGGGGTGTGGGGAGGTGTTTTAAGATTCGGTTTTATTTCCATCTCCTTGTTCTTATTATTCCTTTAATAAATCAAACCTTTTTCTCCCCAAGTTGAGTCTGTTTTGCTCATGACACTAATTGCCAAGTGATCTCTCTGTCCTTATCTCAAGTCACAAGACACCCATTATATTTCTCTCTCCCCTGTTCATTTTAGGGGGGGGAGTGATATTATGATTTGATGGACACCTGGCTAAACTATCACAACTGAGGTTATTGTTCTGCAAATCTGCAGAAGCTTTATTTCTAATCTGTGACAGATAACATACCACTGAAGAGAAATCTTTAAGTGGGAATATTTGCATATATAATTTATTATTGTTTTTTCACAAGCATTTTGCAATGTTTGCTTAAAAAAACAAACAAACAAACAAAAAGATTAGCCTAAAGAAGTATTTTAATAGTAATTTGATCCAGCAAAGAATTTGGGAAAAGTGTTACAAAAGGTATAAAAAGTCAAATATAACCATTAATATGCAAACAGTTTGCAAAAGTTTTCCAGTATTCATCTGTCTTCACTGTCTTATAAATTGTGTATTCCAAACAGTGCCTATATTTGTTCAACTACTTCATTAGTGTTAGGTATTTTTCTCTGAAAATGATTTAAGCAAATTGGTTTATTTCTTTCCACTGAGCTCAATTTAACAAATCATACTTCCTAATGAGTTAATTCACTGTCAGCAAACATTCTTAACGTTAGCACACATTTTGAAGCTGCTTTGGATTTCAAGACTCTGCAGCTTGTGTTCAAAAAACATACCTATCACAGGATCAGCTTCTGAGTTCACAGCAGTGCAACATAACCTTAGCTGAATGTAACCAATAGTAGCAATCACAGATATAGCTGGCTAAAACTTCCAGATTTTGACCAAAATCCACTATGTAATTTCCCAGCAAGGTTCAGAATAGCTCTACTGTACACAGCAAAACAAAAGATGTGATCTCAAAGATATGGAAGAAAATATGTGACCTCAAAGATCAAACAATATATATGAGCTCAAAAGTCCCAGAAACCCACAGAGTCAGGATCACTCACGTCAGGAGATGAAAATTCAAACATAGCTTCCAGTATTTCCTTTCTTCCATGAGGCTAATGCATGAGCTGAGCCTCTTAGTTTGTTCTGAAGTAAAGATATGCCTACAAACATTTGTCTTAAATCAGGGGAGTTGAATGAATTCATAACACAAGGGTAACGTGGAACTAAGCAGATCTGGTACATTGGTTTTGAAATACCCATCCTGGGAAAATGCATATCAATGAAAAGCAACTGTATAAAAGAAGAAAGGCTCTTCATTATAGATTGTGTGCTATTTGTCAGAAAACATGAACTACACAATTTTCAAGTGTGGATAGGTCTATCTGCTTTTGCAAGGGCTCACTGATCATGAAATTAGTGACTTATAAAGAGTTTCCACAGTAAACACAACCTGAATGAGCTTTGATGCTAATTTCCTTTTCTTCCTTGTATCAAATAGAAATAAACACTAGCCTGAAACAGCCTTCTTTCTCAAGTCTCACTTCTGTATACCACTGAATTAAGCAAGGCAGAAAATGAAGTGGCTCAACACATTTTGGCGTGCAAGTGTTAACTATATTTTTTTAATGAGTTGGGTTCTTATAGCTATTGTTTAGCTTGTCTTTCACTCTTTTTTTGTTTGGAAACTGTGTTAGGGTTGTACCTTGGCCTAATAGGCAGGAATGTTTGTAAACCCTGGAAAAAAAAATACAATACAGAATAAAAGCTTTGCTGTTAAAATGATGGCACTATACTTCCTGGCAAAACAGCAGCTATTTCATAAACACTGCATAATGATTTTCAGTCTGCCTCAAGAATGAAGACTATGACATGATAAGAAGTGAGAGAAACTGGAATTTTCATTATAGCTTGCAACATTCTTTCCAAGTCCTAACTTAGCTACTGGAAATGTTTGCAAATTGCACTCCCTTTAAACACCACTATTTAAATCAAGAACATTTCTTAAATTGCCAACTTCCACAGCAAATTAGTAGCACATAACTAAAACAAGTGAGTTCATTTCTTTAACTTACAAAGAGGTGTAAGCTTGGGTTAAGATTTGCCACTTGAAACGCTAACAAGGATACCAGCAATGTTCAAACAATAACGCACAGGAAAGGATAGAATTGTCTTGCCTGATAACCACCACATTAATGTTTGTAGAGTAAATTTTGTATGCATTAGCCACCTACTTTGTATTTAAGAGAAGCCTTTTTGAACTGAATTCAGCCTAATATCTGTCAAGAGGTTTTAGTTGTGGGGAGATTGTGCTGTGCATATATATGGATGAATCCTTCTAGTAGCTATTTGAATTAAATAAAATTGACATTTAATTTATAAAAACTCCCATTTGTTTACAAATGTAATGGTTGGGGGGGGTGTTGCACAAAGAAACAGTGTTCTTTTGTCTGTCTACAGGCTCTAAGGCTATCAGTGTGGTGAAAACTGTGCTGTGTTGGTTTCTGTCAGCTGAAACCATAAATCTTTTTTAGCTTTAAAAAATATACATCATTTTACTCAACACGTGTTTGGACAATTAAGATTACTGCAACTCAGTAATATTGTACACCTGAGGAGTGACTTATTTTTCTAAATTGTGTTTGTGTTACACAATTATTAAATATTCCTGAGACTTCTGTAATCTAATTAAAATTTAAAATTGCACTTCCTTATGTTTCATCTTGTCTGGACCTCTAAAATTCCTTACCTTTTTGTATCATGTGAATAAATGTTTCTTTTTGCTGGCTATCATTGTTGAAGTACTTCATATCATAGAAAGGGGTTATAGATATGAGCAGTGAAAAGAGAGGGTTTTCTTCTTGTTCATTGCTATGCAGCCACTTTCAGTGGTTCTTAAAATATGCATGATTCCCACACAAAATGCAAACCATAAGAGGGGCCATTTTGTGATTACTTAATCACGTGAATTAGACAAACACTTCACTTGTATTAATTCTTCAAGCAAGATGCCATTATAATTAAAACAGCAGCTTTCATTTTTTTAGGACTTTTAATCCTCCTTTTAGATTACATTTGAAAACTAACATTTTCAAAGGCCAATTAAATCTACGTTATTACTGCACTTCACAGCAAAGAATAAAGATAATACCACAGCCAACGTAAAACTGCTTCTTAAGATCCCAAAATATCCCTTAAAAAGCAAAATCTTAGTGCCTAAACAAGTCTTCTCAAAAACACTTCTGCCTTTTGGCAAAATAATTTACATTTGTAGCAGTAATGAAAGAACTGCGTACTTTGTACATCAGGTAGCTAGTAACTTTTTGAATACTTTCTTCTTTTAATGTCATTTAAAGTCACACGTATCTTAATTTTATGCACAAATCTTTAAATTTTTTGATCCAAAAATAAAATCATGCTGCAGATTTTCCACAAGGAAATTCTATCTTGTTTTTGTTAAAAAAAAAAAAAAAAAAAAAAAAGAGAGAATAGCCTTGAAATTCAGGATTTGTAATAGCTGCTTCTCTCTTTAGATTCCTATTCATAAAATTTTTAACTTTTAACTCTAAAACACTTACAACTCAAAAATATCAAGACCTAAACCAGATCTCACAGAAACCACATTTCACAGGTCAATACTTGTCAAGTAACTTTAATATAGAATAGTTTTCTTCAAAGCTTTACTGAAGCATTAGCTTCTGTTCTCATTAGGTTAAGCAGTTACATTATATTGATTTATCAGTCAACATCAGACAAAGAAGTGCTGACACTAATTTTCTCTCTAGTTGTCTTTTACTTCCTACCTCCCATAACCTATTACAAATTTCCAATGAAATAAACTGGTGATGACATTTGGCACATCACATTGTGTGATGACTGATCACAGCTCTATAGGAACAATTCACAGTCATAGCTCCTGGAAACGGTTATCAAAGCTCCTACTGTGGAAGCTGTGGAGTACACAACATCCTTAAGGCTGCACAGTCATTAGCAATGCAATGCAAATTACTGCAAATCACCGACAGGCTTGCCTTCTCCCTGGACTCCTCGTTTCTGCCTATGGCTTGGCCTTCCTCTCTGCAGTGCTCCCAGTCTTGACTCCAATCCTGCCCACACATGTCTTCATTCCTGCTTCTGCCACACACCCAGCTGAAAAGCTGAACAGACAACACATTCAAATAGATTTACTGCTGACCTTCTTAATAGCTCTTTTACCCAAAAGTCTTGGAGGCTTTGATATTCTGTATCATAATTTTCTTCAATCAAAAATACATATTTTGCATTTATCTTTAAGTTGATTCACAGGGATAACATTACAGGTGTGAATTTTTTTTTTTTTAAGAAAAAGCAATTTCCCATTGTATTAACTTTGAACACTCTCAGTCATTTAAGAGGTCAAGATACATAAGGAATGGCATTAGCACACCTTAAGAATAGGTAAGAATGCAGAAAATTTATCTCTGTGATATAATTTCACAGAGTACTTCAGTTGTTACGATAATATACTTTTTTTATTATACCACTCTTTTATGCTAGTATGCCTTGACTTTTACAGCATGAGTAATTCAGAGTCTCTGTCACGTATGAAGTGATCATGATCTTTGAAACATGTATTAATCTCCACAGCATGTCACATGCTGTTGTTGAGCGCTATAGACTCATGAAAAGCAGATGTTGCTAGACAGTTTTGGAAGTTTGACTCAAAAATACCCTGATTTTTTTATGAAAACTAATGACAGTTTAAAATAGATAATTTTGAGAAACCAGTGTACTGTAAGACAGCATACTAACCTCAAAAGTTTTCTTTCCTTTTTCCCCACTTCTGCTCTTACTCCTTTCTTTCTCTTATTTTTTAAAATGTTATTTGCAAACCATATTTTCTTTGTGTTCAAAAATCTTTTTCAGTCTGCTCCAGTTTTCATTATTCTCTCCTTCCTTTTCACTGTATTGTTCTTACCAGCTACTTCAGCTTGCTAAGAGATAACACCACTTCTCCCTTGAACATCATCTCTGCTGCACCAAGATTGAGACACTTTCAAAGATAGCAATGATCTTAATTGATAATTCTTTAGATGTGCCTCATATGTCTTGTTTGTCTAGAGACTTATCAAACTTTTGACTATACATTTGAAAAATATAGATAAATATTAAATAAGCAAATAATTACTTAGCTGTAGTCAGTCTTAAAATCCAGTGAAGCTTTCTTTGTCACTTGGGGTCAGTTAGTCAAATAAAAGAAACTAGCTTTTGAGCGACTTCCTCTCAAAAGTGGATGTTCAGAGCAGTGAGCCCATAGTAACAAATACAGGATAATCATCTGCAGAAGAATATCTGATCAGTAAGGAAGGCTTCAACTACTTAGACATCCAGTGCTGCTCTGCCTCCTACCAGTTCATACTGTCAGTCTCAAGAACTCATGAATTTTTCCCCACCACTTGGAGATTTACTTCTGAACTGGGTTTTCCCATCTAAAGGAATTAGCAAAGGAATAATGATTAAAACCTTATTCACAAAAAAAAAAAAAAAAAAAAAAAAAAAAGGAGGTTACAATTTAGTATCATTTGAATTATGTTGCAGGCATATCACTTTCATATGCCTAACTGCCTCCGTTCAGGAAAAGGCAGTGATCACAGGCCCCTTATCAGTGCACTACCAACAAAAACTTCTGCGTGTTATGAAAGACACGTGCATCATTCATCAATAAATGTTTCCTTTGGATAAGTAAGATTGAAAATGATATTTATATGAAAATTACATTTATAGTTATATGTAGAGCACATAAACAAACACTGCACTAATTATGAAGTTAGGAAACTGAGATTCATGTCAGTGTCACCTGAGGTGACTCAGTCACCTCACATGTCTGAACAGGTTGCAAAATCTTTCATTTTATACCTGAAAGGTATTAAAAAAATATATACGTTTCTACTTCATGTGAGAATTCAATGAATAATGAGTGTAGCCAGCAGGTCAAGGGAGGTTCTGCTCCCTCTGTACTCTGCTCTGGTGAGGCCTCATCTGGAGTTCTGTGTTCAGTTCTGGGCTCCTCAGCTCAAGAGAGACAGAGAACTTCTGGAGAGAGCCCAGTGCAGGGCCACCAAGATGATCAGGGGACTGAAACATCTTTCATACAAGGAAAGGCTGTGGAAACTGGAGCTGTTTGGTCTGGAAAAGAGGAAACTGAGGGAGGATCTTATTAATATTTACAAATATCTAAATGGCAAGTGTCAGGAGGTTGGGGCATCCCTTTTTTTCTATGGTATCTAGAAACAGGATGAGGGGTAATGGGATGAAGCTGGAGCATAAAAAGTTCTACTGAAATATAAGAAAAAAATATTTTTCTGTGAGGGTGACAGTGCAGTGGCACAGGCTGCCCAGAGGGATTGTGGAGTCTCCTTCCTTGGAGGTCTTCAAGACCCACGTGGACATGATCCTATGCGACCTGATCTAGGTTGACAAGCTTCTGCAGGGAGGTTGGACTACATGATATCTAAAGGTCCCTTCCAACCCTGCCATTCTATGATTCTATGAAAGACATTAAGCTATATGATGTTCTCACATACTGCAGTACTTTGTAAATATCACAGCTGTCTTTTGCATTAGGAAAGCTTGTGAGATACATATTTTTGGTAAAAATTACATTCAATTGTATTTTATTTTTCCTGAAACATCCCTAATAATAGGTAAATACACTTAATGTCAGTGGCATTTGACTACTATTAGGCTGCTTTTCCTCATAAAACAATATGTTGAAAAGGACTGAATTCCAATGTTTCATAAACATATGTTTTACTGAAGAATGTATTTTGCCATATACATAATTTCCTGTGACTACCTGAAAGTATATTCCTTCCTGACAATCATTCACTTTACTATCTTCCTGACTGTCCTTTATTGGCTTATATTTTTAAATGTTATAGTCTTATATATTTCTTATCTTTTTCATACTTTGCATTTTTGATGCAACATTGGTACTCTCTAAGCTCAGAATTATTAATTATACTAATTATGAGACACACCATTAGACATTACAATAAATGTAATATATAGTTCCAGGGAGCAAATGGTGCTTACAGAGGTGTAAAAACATCATTATAGATAGTCTCTGTTCTCAATAGCTTTCACGTGACTGATAAGAAAAACATTAAAAAAGGAAATAAGTATGACATACAAGTAGTCCTGTCAACACACTATTAATTTCATCTTGATTTCTATGTATATGTGCATTGTTTTGCAAGAACTGAGATTTATTTCAGAGGAAATACCTAAGTAGAAAGAAATGTGAAGGCAAGTGAACAGAGAAGGCAGAGAAGTGAGAGATGTGAGGAGCATAGTAGAATAAATTACCATCACTCCATGGCCAGTCAAAATTATGCTAAGACCAGCCAAGACCAGTTCTCAGTGACCTGACACATTTTCACACAGGTGTAGTACTATTTCATTTGTTGTAGGAAATCCTTCAGTAAGTCAAGCAAAATCCTTTATGTAGATATGAAGTTCCCTTCTTGGTTTGATATATCACACAAATATACACCCCATACAAGCTGGTGATAGAATATACTTAGCAGCAACCTGGGAGCGGGGATGTTAAAAGTTTTCTTTGTTACAAAACAACATGTTGTCAAGTAATGCTAAGGGGATGTAGTAGAGTTCTGGGCCCTAATGTAGCATCTAAAGTGATCTGTGCATTGCTGTTGCAGGAATCAGTGCTTCTGTTTCATCTCACTTTTGGCTTAGGATTGGACTCTTAAGACTTCTGACTTAATGATTCTAGCCGTTCAGGTAACATAGAAAGATATTGCCCTTGGTAGCAATCTGGATAAGTATGGGATAATCTGAGAGATTTGTTCTAGTCCTATTCTCCATCTCAGCACTGTTGGTTTATTGGCAGTGAGCCATTACATGGCCTTTACCAATCCCAGATAAGACTGTGACTTAAAGACAGATGCTTTTCCCTTTTTCAAACCTGCTTTGGCTGGGCCCAAGCAGCTGGCTTTCTGACTTTAATACTACTTAAGAGACATCTGTTTTCTAAGGCTTATCTAGTTCAGTAACAGTTTTGTTGGGTTTTTTATTGACAGCAAGTAAAGCTCTTTGGGACACATTGCATGAATGCTAGTGTGAAATAGCAATTTGAAACTGCTGTTTACCTTTGTGCAGACATCAATATCTGTTGTGTTTTGCTCTCTTAATGCACAAAATATGAATGTAGAATGTAATCTTTTACTACTTATTACTCATAAAAAATCAATGTTTCTATTGAATATCAGTCTCCTTAATTCAGACTTAAAAAATTCGGCTTTGTAGGCTTTTTTCCTTCCAGTTGAATAGATAAAATGCTGAAGTTGCTATATTAGGAGGATGTAACATGGATAGGAAGAGCTTCTTTGGATGGTTTAACTATCCTTTTCTGTAAAAAGCAAATCAAATACCATATGTTCAATGGCAAGCTGGATTTAAATTCTAAAGCAATGACCCTAAGTGATCCAATAGAAAATTTGCAGCTATCTCCAACCTTCTTTAAAGCCTAGTGACGTCCTAATAACTTATTGGAGATTCAGATCAGAATATTGTTCTAGTTTGAAGAGATAAATAATCTATTATGAGGGGTTTTTTTTCTTTTTAAAACTACTATAACTTAACTTCTCGGCTATTGTATTTATTTAAATCTGGACCACAAATGGGTGTAGAAAAACCAAAACTTTTAGGAAGAATGGGATAAGAAGAGGTAACAGCAAAGGCCACTTGAGGATAGCTTTGGAAAATACAATAGCTTACTCAAAGCCATGCCTGTGTGCCTTTCTAGGACCCAGGTCCACGTGGCAGGCTAGTTCATGCCACTCTGTTCCCATAAGAGTGTTTGACTCATAAAAATATGATAAGAAATTTAATTTCTTGACCACATTCCCTTGTAAAGATGCTTGACATCAGAGTAAGTGTTCCCAGTACTTGGAAAGCAGCTCCTGAAGCCACCTTTCCCAGGCTGTAGCTGTCTGCAAGACACAAGGTAAGTGTTTTCTCTCACAGCTGCAGTGATTCACACCTGTTGTTAATAAAAGACAGACTTCACGGTCAGGGTTATTTGCTAATTTTCTCTCTGTTTCTCCTAACCTAGCTTATTTTTATTCAGCTGTGACAGTATTTATATTCTGCTGTTTCTTCCACAGCAGATTTGTAACTCCTAAAGAACAAAGGCCACAAAATACAAATGTGAGTCTGTTATCCTGAAGTTAAACAATTAAGTGTTTGTGTTGATAAATAATTCCACTGATAAGAGTAAATATCCAAGTTACTTTGCTTAGTCTTTTTGGAGTACTTTGGGTGATATTCCTCTCACCTAACTTCAGACATTTAAAAATTTGCTCTCTAGATTCAATCCTTATGGAAACGAGGAGGCGAACTACACTTTGGAGGCATTCATCCCTTTCCAGTGACTAAAAATTGACACTGAATTTGACTACATTCTTATTCAAGAGTTATGCAGTAAGTCTATTTGAGATTAACATCCCTACTAATATCTACTACTAGATTCTGCTATAACTATTAGATCACAAATATAGAATATATGTATATATGTCTTAACCACTTGATGGCTAGATTCCTTATGGTTGATTTGAAAAAAAAAAAAAAAGTCCCTACTACAAGATAGTATAAAGACTTCCTTAATTAAGTCAGCTTTCTCCAGGGAATTTCTTTGTTATAAAACTAATATGAGCAGCATGACAGGATGTCCTTCTCAGAACAGCCGCTTCCTCTAGTCAACACAGGGAGGTTTATAATAGAGAAGAAAATATCTCAAGATGGATCAAAAAAACTGCAAAAAAATATATTCCCCCTGTATATGTATAGGTTGTTTGCTTGGAAAATTTTATGTTTGTTTTTTTAAACAGTCATGTCTCATTGAAGATGGCTGCAATTTTCTGAGCTCTATGATCAGTATAATAACTGTGTACAATTACATGGCAGAAGCAAAGAAAGGTTTCAGTTGATTTAATTTATTTGTGTCTCTCTTAATCCTATTTCATCCATGCAGTTTTACCACCTTCCTGTCTCTGCTGCTATCTGTTATCACTCCAGCCCTGAACCTCCCACTGTCTAGCCATAAACACTGTAACTTTTTTATTTTTGGCACTTAGCTGATCCTATCCTAAAAGCCTTTTATCCCTCACTGAATATAATCTGACCACTTAACCTTTGCATATCTGTACCTTTACTCCATTCTATCCTTCTACAATAATATTGAAACTCTTGTGTTTCCCTCTTCACTTTTTTCTACACAGTTCTTATTTTCTGTGGACTGAAAGAAGCCTCAAGACAGATAATAATCAGTAATCATATGTACCATTTCTAGTGTTTGCTTTAGATGTGATATTTATCTTATAACTAATATATTGACATTTATTTTTTGGGGTTTTATTCACAGGTTTTTCTATCATTTCATGGAGATAGCTGGCTTCATGACAGAATAGTACCTTGTCTTGTCACTGTACTGTCACAGAGAATTCAATATCAAGACCTTCCAGGAAGGAGCTTTGAGAGAAGGCTGGATCTGATGTCATGTCACAGAAGACTTCATTTAACCTGATAGAATTATGTTGCTAGATAACAAGTTCAAAATGACACAGCCTCCTCCATAGTCATGCTGTGTGTACACTATCACATGATCCAGCAGTGCATCCAGGTGGCCAAGGACCAATAGGAACAAGGAGGTGGCTGTCACCCTGTACTCAGCACTGGTGATGCTGCACCTTGAGTGTTGTGTTCAGTTTTGGGACTGTCACTGAAAGAAACACATTGAGGTTCTGGAGCATGTCCAGAGATGGGCAATAAAGCTGGTGAAGGGTCTGGGGCACAAGACTTATGAGGAGCAGCTGAAGGTGCTAAGGTTATTTAATCTGGAGAAAAGAAGGCTGAGGGGAGGTATGATCACTCCACAACTATCTGAAAGGAGATTATAGTGAGGTGGGAAGACAGTCTCTTCTCTCAAGTGATGAATGATAGGAAATGGGCACAAGTTGTGCCAGGGGAGCTTTAGATTGGATATTAAGAAGACCCTTTTCACCAAGAAGGTTTTTAGACAGTGGAAGAGACTGGCCAGGGAGGTGCTGGAGTCTCCATCCCTGGAGATATTTAAAACACATGTAGATGAGTTGCTGAGGGTTATGGTTTAGTGGTAGCCTTGGCAGTGGTGGGCATGGTTTAGTGGTGGTTGGACTTTTCCAATCAAAAGGTCTTTTCCAATCAAAATGATTCTATGATTCTATGATTTGCATGAAGTCTCAATACCATAATATTGTCTTTAAGATGCAAAGGTGTCCTGGGGCAGTTAAATATTTGCACATTTTATACCAATTACCCATACATTTTAGGGCACACAAACAATCAACTATTTGATGGTTGTAATTATTGTACATTCCATATTTCTGAAACATGCCAGATTCCTAATTGGAGTGGAGAAATTTATCTTGAGGCATGTTCTAACAAAACAATGAAAAACAGTCTAGGAACAATGCCCTTTTTGTATTGCCTAGAATTTCTTCCTACATATACAAAAGCAAAATAAACTTTTAATCTCAGTTAAAAGAAAAAGCTTCCTTATACCTACATACCTTAAAGTCCAAAGAGAAGATTTTATGTATCAAGTGGCTTTATACACAACTGAATCCATTTCTCTTATTCTTCAACAGAAACCAACACAATGTCTTTCTGTGCAGTAATCTCCTTGAAAACAAATTGGCAAGGATTTGAAAGCAGCAAAGGACTGAGGCACATGGATCGCAATGTAATTTGGAAGTCAAGTCCAAGCAGCACTCAGAAAAATCCTTCCTGCTCTGCTGTCCAAGATACCAGTTGACTCATATTTTAAAACTAAATTCCAGAGATACCTACAAATGACATCGCTGAGTAGCTCACAATGCTTGGCTCACACCTTGCTTGTACAGCTAGATTAGGATCCAAAGTTACTTCATACATATGTTCTCCAAGGTACTTGACTTTAGAGACACCCTCAGAGCATATCTATTACACATTTAGCTTTCGTCTCAAATGCAGCTGCAAGTAACTACAGTCTTTTCAAACATGACTTCTCTTCATTGTGAAGATATGTGAAATTCTAACATAGTCACTTCCTTATCCAGTTTCAAAAGTTGAAGGTTTTTGTGTTTGTTGGGTTTTTTTTTCTATGTGTATGACTAGAAAAGGAATAAGAAATTATGGAAAAAACACCTTAGGTGGAGTAATTTAGTGCCTAGTACAGTTTTTGAAGCAGCCTTCCTCTATGAGCAAGTTTTAGAAATTCTCTGTTCCTTTAAACATGAGTCTTTTTAGCCTTCAGATCATTCACTTTCCTACTCTAGTGTCCAGACTACTAGCTTGCAGTGTCATGGTCTGTCTCAGACCAATAATGTCCAGAAATTTTTTAAGTAAATGGTGTGGGCTTTAATTCTTTGAGGAAATAGAAAATATTATACAAGATTTCTATATTCTTAGGCCAAATTCTCTGACCATAAAACTGAAGTTCTTCATACAACTGTATTTCTTTAAGACTCGGGCACTTGTCTTCATAAGAGGCATCAGGTAGCTTGACTCATGGACAGGATTAACAACTCAGTCACCCACCCATTTTAACATTCAGAGGTTACATGCATAGCATGTTTTTCTAAATGTCAATCTTACTTTACTCATGAATTGCCTGGAAACTTATGTTTCTAATAGAGAATTCTTGCCCAAGAAGAAGGACATAAAGGTAGTAGCACGAAGAAGTGCATTTATTTGAACTGGTGTTTTAATTCATGACTTCAATGTTGTATTATTTGCAAAATAAGTTGCAATTCACTTTCTTTGCTAGTATTAATTTTGCTTTATTTTCTTCATAACTTACCAGTTTTCTTGCTGCTGTTTTGAGAAAGTCACATGCCCAATTTCCTACATCAGTAGAAAATGGCACAAACCATCCACAATATACACAAATATTTTCAATGTTTTTGTTATCTTAGCAAGGAATTTCTTTTTCAGAAGAGGTTGTTTACTGTCCCAGTGGTCACCCTGGAAAGACAAAAGCTGTCTTACCTGTAGATGTCAACTGTAAACTAGTACATACATTGTTCCTTTCAGTACAATTTATGTGACTTGTGGAAGTGGTGTGCTACATTAATAGTTCTGCAAATACAGTTCTCCAATGTAAAACTGGAAAAAAAGCCCACACTAGTAGAAACTACCTGTGCCTAATACAGCTGGCAACTGAAATGCATACAGTGGTAACAAGTTCATTGGCTCCAGATCCTTCAAGCCTATGTTATGTTATCACCACAAAGAAGATGCCACAAACAAGAGCATGCAAAACCTATTCCTTCCAGACAGAAGGACAAGGACCCCAATCTTGCTATGAGTCATCTTTTCCTCACTGTTCTGGAGTTTAACTTTATATATTTCCATGCCCATTCCATATTTCTCATCATAATAATGATTATTTCACTATTAGTCATATTTTTTATCACTTCCAAAGCAGAATAAAGGATTTTTCCTATGCAAAAAAAAAAAAAAAAAAAATATTTTAGGCTTATTTTTTATTAGGTCCCTCACCG
>WBNH01011925.1:423381-447863 GCA_013401255.1 Urocolius indicus | reverse complement strand
AAAAAAAAAAAAAAAAAAAATTTTAGGCTCATTTCTTATTAGGCCTGTCACCGTAATCCAAATACCACCTAATCAGATATTTTTTATTACTTCTGTTTCCTATCATTCAAGTTACGGAGATGTATTTTGCTATAAGTGAAACCATGAAACTTTATAGACTTAGTGATACTACAACCACAGCAGTAGGAGTATAGTGCCTCTATAGGTACCAATGCAATGTTTGTTTTATTTATGGTTTAAAGTGTATTCTGTTACTATTGTCAGCCTTTCCCACTAGTGAGAATTAGATTGTATTCCATTTTCCACATCATCCTGTATGGAACAAGTGTTACAAGTTTCCTAAATTTTTTTTACTGTAGTGTTTCTGCAGCCTTTAGTCTCTCACTTCTAAATGAAAAGGCAACAAATCAGAATGTGTGTTCCAAAAAAATACACTTTAAACAGTTTAGAGAAGATGAGAGAGGAGTTGAAGAAGAAAGGAATCAGAGCTGCTTTTACGTAGGAAACTTGAATAATACTTGTTCCACAGGGCTGTAACTGAAGTGGAAGGGAGTCTACATCAAAGTCAAGTTGTAAGTCAGTACACTAAAAACTTATAAAAAATGTGATTATGCCTCAATATATGATGTATATTTGTTCCACTCCCAATTCTTCTAAGAATTTGTATCTCAGAAACTTTCCTGTGACCTTTATGGGAACATTTTTAGGAATTAAAGGCCTTCATGTTTCACAGTTCTCAAAGACACCACCTAGATCCGCTTGAAATTCTTCACTACATGGGAAGATCCCTACCACAGTCTTGATCACTCTGAGTGATTCCAGGTTCTGCAGGGACCTATGGTCCCCTGCCTACAACTTCAGTTCTCAGGCTCAGCAAGGGAGAATCTACTGAGAGCTACGTAGTTGTTTTTTTCTGCTAAGAATATATTTGATTCCAATTCTTTTCTCTTAAACTGAAGCCAATCCATTCTTCAATATGTTCTCATGTGAATGAGTCACATTAATGATTCCCAGTTGTCGTTGGTCTGGGATCCACATGAAACATAGTAAAAAAAAAAAAAAAAAAAGGACCGGTAGCAAAACTTGGCTTAATTTATATCCTAACATGCAAAGAAGGAACAATATAATTGAATGAATCACAAGACAAAATCACAAAATTATCGTACTGTGTAACTATAACATTATTTCTGCTTTTATTATTGCCTGAATTGCTGAGTAAAAACATGTTGAATGCATTAGATTATGTTCTTGAGGTAACTACAAGTAAAAATCTTTCTCTTGTTATGTAGAGTGTGGGTTCTTATTGCTCACTTCACACCAACATGAAATAAGCACAAAAATACAACTGAAACATAATGTAAATTAAAAAAAAAATTTTTTGGTTTGTTTTTTCATTGTTAGCATTTCACTTACTACTAAAGGAGGGGTTTTTTTTTTCTCTTCTATGACTTGGATTCCTTTTCAGTTTCTTTTCACAGTTTCTTTCTAAAATTTTGAAAGAACCTCACAATAAGCAATATTTCCGAATTTGTTTCTGTCTACATCATATACTACAGAAATAAAAGATATATGGAGAATCAAGTTCCTCTGGCATTGCTATGTGCCATTTCAGAAGCCTATTACTACCATCCTCGGTTGCTTTGTCAAAACATGTTTTAAAGGACTCAATTATCTTCTCATTGCTCAACAGGTATAACAGGATTCAAATTTCTTTCTAGAATTAAAAGGTGTTCTCCTATAATACTCCTCGCCATGAACGATAAGTGCTCAGTGGAATAAAAGCTTTAGAAAGAATGATTCTTAATTAACATTACCATTTCAGGAACATAATACTATCACACCATCTCCAATTAGATTTTTAGCAAATTGAAACCGATAAAGTAAACAGACTGTATGACAATGATTAGCAAAGCACTGAGTGGAATTTAGTCAGAGTATTATATCTGTGAATCATTGAAGGTGAAACCTCAAAGACATTTAACTAGAAAAAGATTATGTCAAAGTTAAGTATGAATAACATCTCTTCAGAGTATTTTGAGCAAGTGTGGAAACAAATAATAGTACTCATATATGGAAACAGTTACCGAAAGCAGATTAATCAAAAGCTGTCACTAATATTTTTTCTTTAAATAGTCTAAGTATAAATGCAATTTAGTAAAATAAATATTGTACTTTTATTTTAAAAGCCTTTTCCTTTGGAAAGTACAGCTAAGTTCTGCTAGTAATAAAATAGAATATTGCAAGCTATTGCACCATTAATCCCTGTATAACCATTTAAAAATTGTGGTTGTCATTGCTGTAGTAATGT
This sequence comes from Urocolius indicus, assembly GCA_013401255.1. Taxonomy (NCBI): domain Eukaryota; kingdom Metazoa; phylum Chordata; class Aves; order Coliiformes; family Coliidae; genus Urocolius; species Urocolius indicus. Next base: position 445,555 of record WBNH01011925.1, on the reverse strand, counting down.
TTTCTCATATTGTCTTAGTGATTTACAATAGTTCCATTTTTCTGGACAGTCCAATCTACCACTCAGGTAAAGAGAAATGTAATTTATACAAAGAGTACAAGATTGAACCTTGGCAAAGAAAACCTCACATTCACTACATAGTGCATAAAATAGTAATTGTATTTATACCAGCGTACTCACTTTTAAATTGTGCTTAGCAGCAGGATCCCTGAGCAAACCTCAAGTGATCTGTTTCCAGTCCTCCTCTACAGGCACTTACAGGCATCCTCAGCGATGATGTCAGACTGAGCTTCATTTTGTGCAATCTGGAAGCTTCTATGTTCAAGGAAGTATTAGGGTCTCTAACCAGATGTTTCTGTAAAACAGTAATCAGAAGGCAGGAAGAGAAAGTCCATTGGGCAGCAGTTCTGCTCACTCATGACATGTGAAGGACAATGCTTCTAAAAGGACTTTTTGTTTTCTCCTAGACATACTTGAACAAGCTGCTGGTGCTGAGCAGTCTAGCAGAGTTCAATGGAAAAACAATGAATGCATACATTTTTTTAAGCTTCTGTCTCTGATTTACTTCTTGATTGTTCTCATGTAATATGCTATCTGCAGAAAAGCTTGACACCATTTCTTTCCTGCTTTGTTTATTTAGAATTCTTCCTGAACTGTATAAACATGATGTATGGAAAGAAGGAGAAAGGATTTCTTTCTTATTCCATTACTCTCATAGCTCATGCACCACTGTCTTGAAAACAGATACAATGTAAACAGTTGAATAGTACATCATAGGGTTTTTGGTTCCTTTAAAACTGAACAACATTTGGCCTCAGATAGAAGATGTAAAGGTAATTAAATGGAGGTCTGTGATCAATATCCTCCGCCATTTCAAGTTTTGGAAGTGATTTTTATTCTGTTGCTCTTGGATAGAATTTCTCAAGGTCTATTTTAAGTAGGGAAGCTTTGTGGGTTTTTCTGAGAGAAAAAAATACAATAAGAAAATAAAACATTATTAGTGTCCTGAAAACATTATTATTCCTATTATTCCCTTTAAAGTTATTGTAAAGTCTTCAGGACACACTTTACAGAGAAAAACAAACAAACAAACAAAAACCCAAAACACTAATAATGCACAGGTCAAATGCCAGAGGACTGCAGGAAGGTCAATGTCCCTCTAGTCTTCAAAAAGGAGGACCCAGGAAACCACAGGCCAGTCAGCCTCCCCTCCATCCCTGGAAAGGTGATGGAGCATCTCATCCTGGATGCCATCTCTAAACTTATGAAGGAAAAGATGGTTGTAGGGGAAGGCAACATGGATTCACCAAGGGGAAAATCTGTTTAACCAACTTGATAGCCTTCTATGATGACATAACTAGCTGGAGAGATGAGGGGAAAGCAGTAGATGCCATCTGCCTTGACTTCATCAGGGCCTCTGACACTGTCTCCTATAACATCTCCCTTAAAAAGCTCATGAAATGTGGGTTGAAGGAGTGCATGTGGAGAACCGTCTAAATGACAGAGCCCAGAGGGTGGTGAATAATGGCATCGAGTCAAGTTAGAGGCCTGTGGCCATTGAGGTTTTACAGGGGTTGATTCTGGGACCAGAATGTCTTATTCAACATCTTCAACAATGACCTGGATGAGGGGACAGAGTTTACTCTCAGCATTTTCACTGATGACATGAAACTGGGAGGACCGGCTGATTCCCCAGAAGGCTGTGCTGCCATTCAGCAAGATCTCGACTGTCTTGAGTGTTGGGCAGAGAGGTTCAACAAGAACAAGTGCAGAGTCCTGCATCTGGGAAAGAACAACCCCATTAAGTAGCACAGGCTGGCGGTTGATCTGTTGGAGAGCAGCTCTGCAGAGACCTAGGAGTCCTGGTTGATAACAGACTAACCACGAGCCAGCAATGTGCCCTCATGGCCAAGAAGGCCAATGGCATCCTGGGATGCATCAAGAAGAGTGTTGGCAGCAAGTCGAAGAAGGTTCTTCTCCCCCGCTACTCTGCCCTGGTGCAGCCTCATCTAGAGTACTGTGTCAAGATCTGGGCTCTCCAGTTCAAGAGAGACAGGGAACTTCTGAAGAGAGTCCAGCAGAGAACCACTAAGATGGTTAGGGGACTGGAATGTCTCTCTTATAAAGAAAGGCTGTGAGATTTGGAGCTCTTTACCTTGGAGAAGAGAGGACTTATAAATACTTGAAGAGTGAACTTTTTTTCTCAGTGTCAGGACAAGGGATTATGGGCACAAGCTGGAACACAGGAAGTTCCAGTTAAACTTCAAGAAATCTTATTTCCTGTGAAGCTGACAGAGAACTGGCACACGCTGCCCGGGGAGGTTGTGGAGTCTCTGGAGGTCTTCCAAACCTGCCCGGACATGTTCCAATGTGACCTGATATAGGTAGACCTGCCTTAGCAGGGGGTTGGACTAGATGATCTCTAGAGGTCCCTTCCAACCCCTTTCATCCTATGATTCTATGATTCTGTGATAATTTCTTACAAGTAGATTAGGGTTAAAAAATACATGAATGCACGGCTAATAATAATGATGGTACTGTAGAAAATACTGATGAAGTGATAAGCAAATTAAACTCCTACTAGACCAATTTTTTTACCTCAACAAACAGTAATTTCTGTGTTCAAAGCATTTTAAGCACAAACACTAAAGACAGGAATTGTGGAACAAGCACTGTAGGCTGTTTTATAGCCCAACACTCTTCCTGGATTTTATACTGGAAGCCAGTGTAAAACTGCTATTAACTTCAAGGAAAGCCATAAATACTTGCCTGATAAAGACTGGAGTACAGTGTGTTTGTTTAACCAGCTCAATGACTCTCCCAAATTCCTGGTAGCACCGGATGAGACAATATTTGTACATGTTAAGATGGAAGGCCTGATTTTCCACTGCCTTCCACTGTATATTCATAAAAACTTGAGGGTGTCTGTTTAACCAACCACTTCAACCAAGCTGTTGCCTTCTTAATGTTCTCAGCCTGCTAAGGCAACTGGATATCTGCCAAGGTGGCTTGGATCACCTCAGCTCTGAAGTCCACAGATCAACAGATTCGGCAGGAATACTGGTGAACTTGTTAGGCTAATTTGTTAAATTTATTTTGAACAGATGTCTATTAATTAGTAGCTTGTAATAGTAAATTAACATTGTTTATGTTAATGTGGTTCTCAAGCAATGGATCTAGAATGTTTTCAGGAATATTGCAGTGAGAATGATGGAAATAAAATTGTTCCAATTATAGGTTAATTTATAAACTCCCTTCAGGGAGTTGTATATTTAGTGGAAAAATAGAGCAGGAAGCAGAGTTCCAGTTTTGCTCAGTACCAAAAAAGTTTCTTTTTATTTCCAAAATAAAGCAAAAAATAAATTAGACGCTTGCAGACCTGTTCAATTATGACACCTCTATTCTATTTTTAAAAAAGGATTTGTATTTGGAATTTATTTTGAACCGTTACATTGCATGATACTATGATTTCCAGTCGCAAGGTACTGTCATTTCCAGTGTAAAAACTCATTTGGCAACTTAGAGTCATAAGTCGTGGTTATTTTTTCTGGATTCTGCCTCTTTTGATTACCTGGCACACCAACATAAAGAACAGATTTTAGTCTGTGAATGAGTATACTCATACCAGGCATAGTCTTGCTGATATCACCTAGCCATACCCCGAATTATACTTCAATTAGTTTAACTTACAAGGACAAAGTACAAACTTTATTACAGGTTACCTTTTATGAACTGTTCTATGCAGAGTTGACTCTTGCCTGCTCTTTGGAACAGCTAGACATTATTTTACCTGCTGAAAGACCTGCTGGAGTTTGGTAAGGTGGTGTGACCAACTCTGTCAAAATTCTTTTTTTCATGGCTATTATCCAGCCCAGTCACAATAGCTGTAATTTCCCAGTGAAAAAGGTTTTCCAGGCTTTGAGGAAACAGTATACCATGCTTGGGACTGGATAAATGTTACTTTTCAAGTAAATCAGAACCTGTGGTCACAGTATTTTCCTTAAGCAGAGAGGAACACATTTTCTGAGTGTAAGAAATAGAATTAACATTGTAAGTGCATGGTATTCACCTGTTTCACATTTGTTCTTCTAAATCCCTTAGTGGTGTATCTAATGAATATGAACATGAATATTATTTCATGAAATAGAAATTTTAATTTTGGCTTTAACAAGAAGAAGGTACTTGGATATACAGACAAGTTTCCATGGAAATTCAAGTGCTTAATATCAGTTAAGCCAGGCTATCTATTGAACTCAGACTTACTATAAGCTATGGATATATGGAGGATAAGTTGTCATGATTCATGGGATACACAATAGCATGTTAATCAGTAGAAACAGGATCAACGTCTGACCTCTATGATCCTTAGGCCATATTATCTCATATCTCAGATCTTGCATCTAGCCAGGATCAGCCTTATTTCAGGCACAGCCACCAGTCTCAATGCCCTGCTGCTTGTAAGCCGCCTAAACCAGCTGAGAAGGTGCAGATTGTCTGTGCCATATTTACTATGCTCCATTCTGTGTAGCGTTCATTCCCAATGATCTCAGAGAGTTGTCTTCTCCTTTTCTCTGTATGTAACCTATCTTTTTATTTTCTCAAGATTTTTCTTTTGGTTCTTTTCAGGAGATCATCACCACTTTCTACTTCTTACACTGCCCTTTCAGTTGTTGGTCATAAAGTGTATTTTTTTTTAAACTGGTATTGCTTGTTCACATATGTTTTTTAAAATAAAAAGGTGTCAATATCTGTAAAAACTTTGTGTGCAAGGGTACCTGAACCCTAAGATAAATCTTCTACGTGTCCTAGGTTATACAATCCATAGAATAAAAGCTACTCCTCAAATTAAAAAGTTCTTCTACACTTTCTCTCCCCAAACATAAACCCCTGTACACAATTGCCTAATGTCATTTTCTCCCCTTTCAAACTTGTGTATATTCACAGCAGACAAACTTAAGAAACTCATACAAACCATTGCCAGATCAAATGTAGGGACTGAATCAAAACTGTCAAGACTCAGTGGAGAAATCACTCTTGACCATTGCATTTATTTTGCCTTTTCTTCCAATGGACTTGAACCATTTCTACAGGCAGTGTAGGGAGAGTAGGATTCTGCAGAAGGAGAAATGTTTTCAAAAGTACCTAATAAATTTACATTAAATGCTAGTTTCATCTGCAAATAACCAATTTCTTGTGTAGGTCTTGGATTTCCCTGGATTAACTTAGATGAAGTTTGTGGGCCGTGTTTGTGGTAGCTCAAATCTGCAATAACCAATAAACCATAGTTATTTTACCTTAATGTGAGCCATGACTATATAACCACACCTTGACATCCTGCAAGAATATATCAATAGAATCATACAATCATTTCAATTGGAAAAGATCTTTAAGATCATCAAGTCCAACCACTAATCTAACACTGCCAAGCCCACTACTAGTCACCGTCTCACAGCACCTCATCTACATATCTTTTAAATATCTCCAGGGTTGGTGACTCCATCACCTCCCTGGGCAGCTTATTCCAGTGTTTAACAACTCTCTCAGTCAAAAAGTTCTTCCTCATATCCAATCCATACTTTCTCTGTGCAACTAGAGGCAATTTCCTCTAGTCCTATAATTTGTTACCAAGGAGAAGAGACTAACTCTCACCTCACTACAACCTTCTTTCAGGTAGCTGTAGAAAGTTATCATGTCTCCTCTCAGCCTCCGCCCGACTAAATACCAGTTCTCTCAGCCACTCCTCATAAGACTTGTAATCTGGACACTTCACCAGCCTCCTTGACCATCTCTGGACACACATATGCTCTATTCACAAATCTTGCTCCTTCAAGTGTTTTTAGGGATACCCAAATGGTCCTTTTGTTTTAAAACTAGACACATATATTCATATTACTTTAAATCTGGTTTTTGGCTCAGAACAATAACAGTTTGCTTACAGAAATCCTAGAGAGTAATGTCTTTATAAAATGTAAGTTGTACCAATATCACTTAAAAAAGAAAAATAGTTGGCCCTAAGTCTTACTGTTAGAGAGATGATTATGGAGAGAAATATTCACACTTTTTCACTGATTTTTCAGCATGCTATTAAAATCTAGTTTCACAGAGCATAGGGGAGCTTGGTAGCAAAAAGACTGTCAAGCCTCAAGCAGTTTCTATATTGTTCTCATTGAAGGAGCCATGTAAAATGGAGATCACGATTTTGAGAGCTCCACAATGCAATATTATTTTTAAAAATGTACCATTTCTTGTTCTCTAGGGAAAGTGATGAAATTATTTTAACACCATCACTATAAAGTAGAATAAGAAAAGATTTCTCTAAGAAATAGTAATTGCTTCTTCTCTTTTCTACTTGGCACACAGTTTCTCAGGAAAGCTGTTTAATTCAGTGGAAGTCTATTAATGTAAGAGTACTTTGGAGAAAGATGAACACAGTTTCTTTCAAGTTCCATTTCAATTCTTCACTTTCATTCTTTCATATTCCACTACTGAAATTACATAAACAATCACCCTGTTTTGACTAAATTATCCTGTCAAGTAAAGATGGGGTGTAATAAACAGTTTATATTCACTTATTCATTTACCTTTCCATATCAATATGGGGAAAAACAAAGAGATCTTTGTTCCATTCTCTTCTAAACATTTTCCTCTCCATTATCGAAAAGTAAAATGACTTATATTAGCATATTTCCCACAACTGCTATTCATTCAAGATTCATGGTTTTTGTCTTTGCTTTACCAATTCAAGAACTTTTCATCATCATGAAGGATCATTCTAGCTACTATATCGATAAACAGACTCAAATACATGATCAAATATCCTGTGAAGAGGTAAGAAGCAGGAAAAATGGACTTATCAACTTAGCATGAAACAGAAAGTCTACGATTATGGAAAGCACATTGTAATAGAGAAGCAATTATCAAAAAAAAAAGGCTGTTAGCACTTCTGTTGGACTTTTTTTTTTCCCACATTGCCTTGATTTGTGTCATGATTTTAAGTTCTTTCTAGCAAAATCCTAGGGAGGCAAGCATGGCAATGCTTGGCTTTTACACATATTCTGCTTAATGGACGACTATATATGTGTCCATGAACAGACCTGCATTATCCACCAAAGAGATGCACAGATATGAGTATGTTGATCTGGCGAGTCACCCACAACTGCTTTTAGAGAGTATTGAAGAAAAGGGCTGGGTGAAAACCTTTCACTTTCATGGATATAGTTAGATTTGGAGAAGCACATTGCTCTCAAATTCAATATCATTGTCAAAGTTGGAGCCTATGCATTAAAAATGCTCTGCAATCATCATTGGTTCTAATGTAATTTAAGTCAACCTCACAAACTGCTGCTGCTTGCTGACACCTACAAATAAATCTAACCAGTATTTTCTTATTAGAAAATCAATTTTGTTTTAAGTAAAGGAAAAAGAAGTATTTTGAGGTTATGGAACTAACCAGAAACCTCTGTAATACAAGCTAAAAGGTCACTAATATTTCAGCTGCAGTTATTTCAGACAATAGAGATAGGGTGCATACATAAATTTGCTAAAGAAATCTCCATTGTGGCATAATACACTGTGACACTGCCTGAATGCCTGCTGTCCTGAACTACTGCTCATAGTCAGAGCCGGGTTTGTAAGCGCAGTCCACTACTTCTCAGGTAAATCTTATCCTACATGGCACAGATAAATGCATTTGCATTTCACAGCATCACCGTTACCTGCAGAAAAGAGCATTTGGCATGTTTACAAATTCAGAACAAGCACAGGGAGTGAATCCATAAGACGAATGTATATAAAACTGCCAGAATGACACTGTGGATAGACTTGGATCATCTGGATGGTAACAATGGGGTTTAGAAGATAGAGGGAGAAAGAGATACAAAGTGATTTATTTTCTTTTTCATCTTTTTTTTTGTCCTTTTTTTTTTAAGCATACGTTCTTTTGGTATGAAAGGGAAACAGAAATAGAGGTCCGTGTAAAAACAGATGTGGAAGGAACTACAAAGCCCCCCCACAGACTGCTTGAGAAAGAAGATGGACAGAAAAAGCAGTCTGTGTGGCCATTAATGTACAAACTAATTCAGAAAGAAGACATGAAAAACAGTTACAGTAAGCACATAATTAATCATGAACGTTGAGATGTATATAACTATCCCAATGTAGCAGGGAATTAGTCTTTCTTGCATTATTAAATACAGCTAGTGTTTGTAAATATGATGAAATCACTGCATAGCTGATCTAGAGCATGGAATGTTTGTCAGGAAAAGTAGTACATTTCTTAGACAAATCTGATATAGCTGTAGCAGGAGGACATAAGCTGGTAGAGTAACTGATAGCCTCAGCCCATAGCAGCTACAATTACAGTGTTAGGATGCTGCTTATATAAATAAGATCTTCCTTTCATCTAAGAATCTCATTCATTCTTTCAGTACAGAATTATCTGTAGGTCTTAATATTGTTCAAGGAAAATTCCAATGGAATCTCATCTGTACTGCTGCAATAGCAGTAGCATCTCTAAATGATAAGACCAGCTTATTACCATAGTTCTGAGTCATCTAAGGATCATGTCTTCCTATTTTTTCTATAAGATTTTAAAGGGTTACAGATCTTTTTCTGATGAATTTACAATTTGAACTGTTACATGTTTTTTTTTTGCAGTCCTATTCTCACTTTCACATTTGCAATCCAAAAAGATCCTATATGTCCAATACTATTGCCACTTCTGAGTAGTGTGGTGGTGCTTTGATTAGTTATTGTTTCTCATACAGTGCTCCTTCTGCAATTTCACATTATATCCTTTCTTTTTTCACTTTTCTTATAGTTTCTAACATTGAAGGAGATTGACTTTTATTAGTGAGAAACACCTAAAGTATACTCATGAATTGGATGGTTAGTGGAACATATGATTTATGCCTTTGTTTTGACTATTCATTTATTAACTGTGTACTGTCATTGGTTTCAATGCAGTAAAGTTTTTCTGTAAGGAAATTGTGTTTTTTGCTTCACCTTCTCATGCTGTGTTCTCCCTCAGTCCCTTTCACCTCAGCCTGTTTCAGCATATGGCCTCAAAAGTTATTGTTATTTTCTGGATTTCTTAGGCCAGTATTTCAGACTTACCTCTTTTTAACAGTGTATATTGCTGAAAGCTTCTTCCCACTCACTCATACCATTTATCACTCATTCCACTACACAATTCCCAAGGGTCATTATCATAGAAGCATGTATCCTGAAATATTTTTCTTGCTAAATTGTTTCATGACTTCTTTCAAATACGCATACATTCAACACATATCTGAAATGCAGAGTTGGGTGGTCCCTACTGCTTTGTGGAAGAGGCAAGAGCAAAACATCATGTACGATTTCAACACCATTAAGTTTTTCATTGATAATCCGAAAGTGTTGTAACTGAATCAGCACTATCTATCTCCACTGTAAGAAGTTCCTGGTGTTAAATTTTCTGTTGCCTATCACCATGCACAAATCATAGACAGAGCAATTCCCTATCCTGTCATCTTCACTGAAAATGCCTACAAAAGTCTACAGAGGCTTTGTATCAAGAATGACAGCAGCATCTGTCCCTCGGGGAATACTTGTCTTTACTTTTCCTCTAAATTTCAATGATATATAATAAAAAATACAACAGAAATTATTAAGTGTGATAGCATCTTTGACTCAGACTGTCTTTATTTTCCAGACTAATTGTACTACAGAATGTCACTCTCCTGCTACAGACTGCTTCAAAGCCTCTCCATCTGGGCATGTTCCTCATGCACAGCATCAGATGATATTAGTCTCCAAATCAGTTGGTACTGTCATTCAGATAGTAGGTTCCTGACTCAAACCTAAAACCATATCAATCTTCTCATTATTATAGTGACAATTTGGAGGAGATTGCTGTTGCACATTACAGCAGTACACATGAATTAAAACATCAACAAAACACAGTTGTGTTTACAGTTCAGTAGTAACAGACGGGTGTTCATATGCAGATATTTCCTAACAAATGGCTGAACTCTTTTCTGCTTTACATAGCACAATTCCATACTATTTAAGCCAGAGCTAAACTTATCTAGCATTCCCCACAAGTATCTGAATGGTTTGCAGCAAAGACACAAGTTAATTTTTACTTATTCCCATACAGTTCTGCTGAAGCTAATAGAGTTGCATAGGTCTAGCCAGAATTTGGCTTCAGTTTTCTAATCACATCTGCTCATTCCACGACAGCCATGTCTTTGTGGCTTATGTTAGTTAGAACATAGACAGATACTGACACTTTCTCAAAGATACTTATTCTTTGAGTGATACCACTGATACAAGTACCTTGTTTTTACTAAAGAACAACTAGCCTACACATGGCAGCAACATGTTACAGGAAAATAGTCTGTTGCATTCTCTCATCAGTTCCTTTCCCTTAGCAATCAAACATCCTGCTAGGTACAGTGTCACTGTACTACTGGCAGTAGTTAAGTGTTATCGAATCCCAAGGGAAGGTAGGACACAGTTTACCTCTATGGTAGGATAAATCCTGCTTATATTGCTAGATGCCTTTAAGTTATATGCTGGCAAGGCAAGCTTTGCCATCTGCCAGGGATTTATAGGAAACCTGGCAGAAATGGACAAATAGAAGATACTCTTAATCAATATACCCCTTTATTTCTTCTCTCCCTCCATAGACTCATAGCCACTAAGCTAGGACCATTCACCTTTGCTGACAACTGCAGGACTTCTGGCTCAGAAGGGGACACAGATGCCTTGAATCACTATAGATCTACCTCTCATATTTTTTATATCCTAAGGGCTCCATGCCTGTGCACCTGGTTTGAGATAATACATTTCCATTCAGCAGCTGGTGACTTTGAATCCAGTTGAGAAAACAGCTCATTTGAATTCTCCACAGCTTGCTTGCTTCTGCATCTATTTCATTAGCTGATCACTTCTAATTAGAGCAGTTGCAACGGAAGAGTTGTTTTGTTCTGTGCAGTTAACAATTAATTCCTTCCAGTCAGGACACAGGACCTTTCCTAGTGAGGTGATCTGCAAGAGAATATTGAAAAATTTAGCTTTGTTTGCACATCAGAAGGAAAAGATTAACATAAAAAACATTTTTTTAAAAATCCATTTTTCTGCCACAGAAGATTTCACAGTAGTCAAAAGATTTTAGTTTTATGTTATTTTCCTGGTGTTGTTAGCACTTTCCATTCATAGCATTTATTTTCCAAAATACACAGTTTTCTGTAATCAGAATATACTTCTTTTTTTCTAATCTTCTGCTATAATCATAGTCAATTTTATCTTTAGATTCATGGTCTGTAGAACTCCAAGACCTCTCAGTGGTTTTTTTGCCTTACAACAAAATGCTGTAGTTTTGGTCCACCTGAGAACAAAGAAACACAAGCAGCCACTCCTTCACTCCTCGTTCTCCTAAGGGATAGGAGCAATTCACTCGTCATGAATGGTCCCAGACAAAACAAAGAGGACTACTTGACTAGAGGAAGAAATCAGAAGTTAATTTACCCTGCCACCAACCAAAAACATAAGAAATATAAAACAACAGAGTGGGAACATGATGAGGAGCATGACCAGACCTTTCAGACCACCTTTACCCCACCCTTCTCTCTTCTCAGGCTCAGGCAACCTATCCCAGTGTCTTTGCCTCCTGCCTCTCTGAGCAGTGCAGGAGGGCAGGGAAGGGGAGTTTCAGTCAGTCCTTTACCTATGACTCCTGCTGCTTGTCTTACCTCAGGGCAGAGAAACTCCTTGCCAGTCCTCCCTGATCCAGCATGAGGTCTCTCACAGGCCAGGCAATTCTGGACAGGCCGCTCTGAACTGCGTTCACCTTGAGGGCTGCAGCTCCTCGCTGCCTCTAGTGTGGATTTCTGCAGCCTACAGGCTCTCCAGCATGGCCTGCGCCATGGCCGCCTCCTCACACAGTCTCCTGCCCATCAGGCAAAATCAATTCCCCTGATATGGGATCTTCATCATGTTTGCTTGCTCCTTCTGGCATGAGGTCCTCACTGGGCTCACTCACTCTGTCTGGCACAGAGTTCTTCTGGAGCTGCTGGTGACTCAGTCCTACCATTGCCCTCCATAGGTCACAGGGACACAGCTGCTCTTTCACCATGGCTGCAGGGGGATCTCCAGTCCAGCATTCCCCCTTCCTTTCTCCTTCGCTCACAGGAGGTTTATGTGATCACCTCTTCTTCCATTGCAGATTTCACTTCTTAAACAGCAATGGAAGAGCTGCCAGATTGGCCTGGTCAGGCTAGAGGTGGGTCAAACTCAGAACTGGGGGATGATTCGAGGACTCCTTAACAGCGGTCACCACTGCAATGCCCTGCCTCTGTTACCAAGCAAAAAGTGGCTCCACACAAATCTATCACAAAAATTATAGGAAAAAAAGGTGCTGTCATATTTCCCAAGAAAAACTGTAGGTAAAAAACAAATATATAGTGTCTAGGACATTATCATCATTTTCTTAGAGCTCTATGTTTCTTGTATAGGGACTGTTGCTTTTGTCATGAGTGAAGACCAATAGTACAGAAGAAAGAATGCAGCTGGTTGAGAAATGACAGTTTCCAGGCATAAAAAGAAATGTACACACAAACAGGAGGCGAGAAGAGCGTCGGTTTCAGCTAAAAATCAAATAAAATAAGAGTAGTAGTTGTTTGAGTTCCATTAAATAATAATAATTACGTTTGAAGTACCTCTGTAGGATACTAGCCTTGAAGTGTGCAGAAATACAATGACTGATAAGTGTTTGCAAGTGTTCAATTTGTAATGGCTAGAAGAGATAGCTCAGCTGAATTTGAAACTAATTAAGAACCTATTATCTCTCTTTCAGCTCTGTTGTACACTAAAATTGTATAAAATTTTGACGTAACTTTTTCACTGCTTGTATCCTTGAGGATAACAAGTGAATGTCACTGTGCCTCAATAATTTAGGCATCATTATAAAATTAGCCAAAGTGCTTACTTGCATAATTGTAAATCAGCTGTGTGGTTTTCAGTTGCATGTTGCCTTGTAACTGATTTGTAATACAGTCCAGATGAGACATGGTGTCTCAATTCTTTGCTCTACTTCTATTAGCTTTGAAACAAAATTAGGCTTGTAAGAAACAGTAGAATGCCATTTGGCGGCTTAATTAATCAAATTTACTTAAAGTATCAGAGGTAATATTCATCTAGCAGATATATTATGTGGATTAAAATGAATGTAACATCGCAACTTCCAGCTTGTACCTCATACTTTTCTGTTAGCCTGGCTCAGCTTTATATTAAGAGATTTGATTTAAAGACAAAGATTTGAATTGAACTCAGGTACAGCATTTTCTCTAAAGCAGCTGTGTTCTGGCTGCCTCTGAGCTAGAGGATTCTCCTTATCAGAGCTTGTTACCGTAAGACTCCATTTGATTAAGTTTCATGTACCCCTCAAAGTTTAATCTGAGGTCCAACAACCCACCTGTTAGACCTCTTTCCATGCTTTTTTTATTCTTCAGGACACAGCAGGATTTAAATCTGAACTCCAAAATCCTCAGAGCTGTGCTGAAGTTAATGGAGCAAGATTAATTTGCATCAGTTGATGGCTTGGTCCTCTGTAAATCAAAAAAAATGGTTCTCAGCATTTGTGTTCTGTGTGTCTGCTTCATCTGGCATTGTGTTCTCACAATAGGCTCAGGAGAGCCAGGGATCAGTTCTTAGCAGCGCCTCAAACATAAGCCAGTTCCCAAGAGAAGAATCTGCCACCTTCACCTCACTGCCAAATAGTGAACTTCATTCTCAGATGTTAGCAACAAACCTTCCCTGGCAAGGATAGATATGTAAAAGATATGTGAGTTTGTTGCTCCAGTCACAGAACGAACAAGAGTAGATCCAGCTATTTGTTCAAGCTGTTAGGACCTTCATCAATGAAAGCTCCTGGTTCTGCAACCAGTGCACCAGCAATGATAGAAGCTGTTTCAAATGCAAGAAAAACTGAGAGATGAGGCTTGAAAGTTTAAGGATCAGCATCAAAAACGTCCCAGAAAGAGCTCTGCCCAAAACAACAAGCAATCCGTACTTGGGTAATGCTGTTGCCCAGATGAGTTTGTCTTTTTTATCAATGCATTTCTCTCACTGTTACAAACTATGTATAAAGTCTTGAGAGAGGAGCAGGCAATTGATTACATTATGTGTAGGTGATTATACAGTGTACTCATACTGATGTCTGCTCACGACAAGCTCTGCACAGTAGCAAGGCAGTGTGTACTGCATATCACCTCTGCCTCTAATTTTCTTGAAAGTATTCTTTATAAATTTCACTAGCTGCCACATCTTTTTGGTTCATATTAGCTGATTTGTGAACCAACCAAGCAAGACATAGAGCTATATCAACATCAGCATACTGCATGATGAGAGTGCTGTTTTGCAGGAAACTGCTACTTATATTGAAGTATGGAGTTTTCATGCTTTTAAGTAACAGTCTTGAAATAAAAGCAACAAGAAAAAAAAAACCTGCAGATTTTTAGGATATTCATGTTTATATTTCACATAATCCTACTTCTTTATAATTTGTCAGTTCTGTTGCTTGATATGTCAGAAATTGTGTGGGATTCTTTTGCTTCTTACCTTTACTTCTACTTATTTTCTTTTCAATATTACCCTCTCCTTTCACTGAAATTCTTCCTTTGTTTCTGTACTTGATGGATGAGGACAAAAACTGTCACATGGTAATTCATGGAGGATGTTCTCCAAGCTGGTGAATCATATTTATATGTCACTTTTTTTCTTAAAAGTTTCAAGAGACTTCACCCTCATGGAGCCTTGTTTAGAGGAACTAAATTATTAGTTCATTCCTCCTCTTCTTTTAAATTCTTTGAACTTCCTCTTCTTTCTAACTAATTCCTTTAGAATTAGTTACACTTGTCCCTGCTATAAACTTGGGAAGAGGATTTCTGCTAAGGCTGGAAGTCCTAGGCATTCTCCTAAACATTGCCTGGTTCAATTTTCCCATTTTGAAATCAAATTAATTACTGGAACGTATTATTTATTCCTGTCTTTCCTTTATCTTTTTTAGAATTTTCCATTTAGAGTTCTTGATTGCTAAGTAATGAAGCAATAAATTTCAGTTTTAAAAAATGTTGTTTCTTTGGGAGGAAAATAAGTTGTTCTTCTCTTGAATTCAGAATAACCTGTGGGTGGCCCTGGATTCTCTCCAAGATCTACTGAAGATGAGATAAAACAGCCTGACCACTGTGTGAAAGGAAGAAAGTGGGTGAGAGTAAAACATAAAAATTTGGATTTTCAGATATAATTGCATCAGAAAAACTAGAGCTACACTTTGCCACTGAACTTCTCTTTTGCTTCAGCAGCCCAAGATAGTAGTATTTCTTCTCTGTTGTAAGTCCTTTATTAATTAAACCCTGGAAAATAATAAAGCGTATATCTTATAATTCAGTATTTTTGTAATTTTTCATATAGATAACCAGAATTATTTAACATTGTTTACTGAATTTTTCTCCTAGTATGGAACAAAGTTGGCTTTGACTCTGCAAGCATTTGGTGTTTCACATTTAGATACTACAAAATCAGTCAGTTCTAATTTAAACCCAACTTTCTTTCTATTTATCCCTGCCATTTCCCACAGTGTGCCTAAAGTCAACAGAGGAGAAAAATGTCCAAATAAATATCTCTCATTTTGACCAATGTGAATTTTGATGACTTTACAAACAGAATATTTTTTTAAATTAAAAATGGAACATTTTCTCTACATGTAAATTATTATACAAAAAGACCCTAAACACATCTGGATACCACATCTTCTTCTGCTAAAAAGTGAAAGACAAGAAAAAGTGAAATCTGGCATCATCAATGCTAATAGAAATGTTACTATTACTTTTAATGATGACAGGATTGCTTCCAAGGATTAAAAAAATTAGATATGTGTTTTCATTTTCACAATTCCCAAAATATAATCCAGAGCCACACATTGCTATTGCTTCCCAAAATTTCAATCCAAATATAACAGAGATGAGGATGTTTGAACAGGCAACCTCATGATGTTCAGGTGCTACAACAAGGGGATCTGTTCTTTCAGCAGTTCCTACTCAGCATTTTGAAATTTCTCTGAAGAAAATTCCATATTATGGAACAATTTCTTCGGTATTTGTGATTTTAGGTCACCCAGATTGTGTCACTCATTCTACACTTATCAAATCTTTCTGCAGAGAGGTTGATGAGGACTTTTGTATGGTTTGTATGGTCACTTAACTCCTTATAAGCCTACACACACCAAGCCATTCTTCTCAGAGCCTGCATGTCATTTTGAGAGAGGCTCTTAACATTTACTGACCCTCCTGTCACAGCAAGCTGGCTGCCTGATCTGTCTCCTCAAGAGATAAAATGACCGCTGAAAGGCATGTGGGGGAGAGAGAAGAAATACTAAAACTTAAAAGCCAAGAGAAACTTTATATAAAACACAACCCCAAAAGAAGCTGGAAATGTAAATTAGTTCACAGTCCTTTACAATGCAGCTAGTACAGGCATGATGAAAAGAATAAGCCTAAGACTGCAATTCCCACTGCTGAATATACTGTAATAACTCATTACACTGGACTCCCAAATCCTGCAGAAATGATGGCCTCACAGGCAAACCTGAAGCCTTTGAGGAATGTTTAAAATGTCTGAATCAGACAAAATATGTTTAAAATCTCATACGGGAAGACCTCTCCTCACTGAACACCTTTAGAAGTCTTGGCATAAATTATTCCAACAAATGTCAGCTGTTAGAGACCACAGAGGATTTTTATTCAGTATTTTTATGAAATATTAAGTGTCAGTGGAACTATGTGATCTTGGTTGTTTAACTGACTTCAAGGGATTAACTTCTGTTTGGAGATATTCTCTGGGATTAGAGAAAAAGCAGTCAATGGACTACTGTGAAGTGCACTAACAGGTCTAGGTTGGAAGGGTGAGCTATCTGGTCTGAGTGATATTTGAATAGATTAAACAATGTATTTGTGTAGACAAATCAATCTTATCCTGGCTTGTGGGTTTGTAGACATCATGTCTAGGAAAGAACTTAATTACCTGAGCAGGCTGACTAGAGAAACATAAGGCAATGGTATATGTAAGAATTATTTTAAAAAGTTTATTTTACCCTATGGGTGTTTGGACAGAAAAATAAAGGGGTAATAGATGTATGTATAAGAATCTCTGGTTTTGTGGTTTAGGGGAGAAATGGTGCACCAGGCACAAAAGACTCCTAGAGGACTTTGACTCACTTCCTAAAAGCTGACCACTTTCCTGACAGAGCAAACCATACAGAATTATATGTTTATTATTTTGGCTACAACTATTTTCTGTGCTATTTAAAGTAAGGAGTAATTATGGTTAAAGTCTCTCAGAAAATCCGAATGCCTTTTCTCAACTAACAGGAGCCTTGGAGAATGCACTGTAAATCCAGCACACCTAAAGCATTCATGAACTATTGCAGAGTCCAAGGATCATCACTAGTCTTGGGAATCATGTGAGAAGTGAAATGTTGCAGACAAGGGGCCCGTGTCCCAAGAGTTAGTGCCTGCTCAAGAGAGCCTCAATAACACATGGGTGTAATACTTAAAGACCTCATGAGCATCTAGCCAGTGCTGTGGCATGACTAAAAATGCCTTTGTTGTTTTATTAACTGACTCTATCTTTAACTGTTCCCATAGGGGCAACTGCCCCTATAAAGTGCATTTGTTCATGTTTTCAAGTTGAATGTTAAAATAGTAACAAAATCCAGAAGAAGCGTTCATTCCCAACATCTAATGCTTTAACCTGCTCTGATTTTGTAAGCATGTAGAGAATCCCTGTAAGCACAATTTTCCTCAGTCACATATTGTAAAGAAACGGATTTAGCTGAAAGAAGTCACAGAGGACCTTCACTAGTTGTGAATTCCAGATGCAGGGCTTTTTATTCAAATCTAGTATTTCTTAAAATTTCATAAACATCCAAACTGCATTTGACTTCATGCTGAGATGGTAGACTTATTCTGATTTTTATTCGGATCCATTGCTCTTGCTAAACAACATGCTGGTGACAGAAGTCAGTAAGGGCCATTTGTAATAGGAGCTTTACTTTTCCTATTGCTCTCTTAATGCAGCATTAAACACCATGACTACAATATATATATATCCAATATAATATATAGTAATTTTGTATTGCTTTTATTAGAAAGAATAATACATTTATGACATAAGTCAAATAGATAATACAGTGCAGTACATAACTGTCAGGTATAAACCTGTGCTCTCACATAACTCCACAATTAACTAAAAAATCACACTTAGAGGAAAGAATTCTGGATTTAGTAAAAATTTATCAGAAATCTATTGGGTTTTGCCTATAAATTAACTCACATAATTTTTTTTTGAACGCATAACTGTGGTCAAGTTTTATTATATGCAGGTCAGAAGCCAATTTGATAAATATAGAAATGGAACATTTTGTATTCTTCTATTGCAGCTATGCAAAAATGTTATCAGGCAATTATTTTTTTCATTAAGCAGGAACTAAATATTCTTCCATTTTCCACTATCAAGATATTATATTCCTTAGCAAGAGAAAGTAATTTTTTATTGCTTGAGCAGAAGAAAGCTCACCTGTTTATATTTAGCTTTTCTTTAATATTTTATCCTTCATAATAAAAAATCACTTTGGCTCTATTAGAGAAACATGGACCATCTATCTAGCGTTTGCATGGCAGTAAACACATACACAATTTGAATCCAAAGGTGATTAGTGAACGAAGGAGAAATCTGATGCCTTACTGTATGCTCACCTTGTTCCTAAGGTTGTGAAAGTTTATGTACACACACATTCTCACACACACACACACACACACACACACAAACCCTCATGCACATGTGCACATATATAAACTGTGATGCCCTTGATAGGTCACCCCATAATTTTCACTTATCCTAAAGGCAAATTCTGAACACTGATTGGAAGCAAAGTGTGTACTTTTATGCACCTTAACATCCCAGAAAGGGATGTTAAGACATGAAAGAATCATGATGTACTATGAGACTTGCCACTTGTGTTAGCACTAGGACACAAACCAGGTCCCTGATACCCCAGAGTATAATGCATCTATCACTACTCTCTGGAGAGATTATGGAAAGGATGGGTTGCTAGGAAGGTCAGGCCCATTTAGACCTCTCCTACAGGGACAACATCCAGTTTCAGTGAAAAGAAGTAGTTTTCCAAACACTTTTGCTGTGTACCAAGCTAGTTGCAAACTACCAGAACTTTAATTCTGCTCTGACTTTTCTATAGCACACTTCACAACTGGCTGGCCACTTCTTAAGAAAGGATGCTATGCATTTATGTAGTCAATGTTAGCAGCAGTGTTATTGCCTTTAAAATATCATTGCTAGAAAGATGATGAAAGCATAAATGAGGAAGAGAAAGGATCTCTTTCTCCGATTCAGGATGGAGGACTTTGTAAGCACACTGAATTTTAATGTTGTCCTTTGAGAATAAATGGCTATCCTAGATAAAATAAATTATAAATAAATTAAAAAATGCAATGGGAACGAAAAGGACCAAGCAAACAAAACACTCACAGAAAACCCTGCACTTGTACACCATTAGTCATTACTCATTATTATCTCCAAAGCTACATGCATTTTGGCCTGGCTCTGCAACATGACTAGACTTGGATGGCCAGAGTCTTCCATACTTGCAAAGTGTACAGTGAACATAAAACAGCCATCAGCCACTCAATCATTACCTCTTTCCTCCTGCTTTTTCTGTTAGCACTGCAGCACAGATATTGATTAAATTAACGACTTAATAAAAAAGTTATCATTATAAAAGAAAGTGATTAAAAATGACAGCACTCATTTATTCATATGCTTTCTGCATAGATCAGTGCACAATATCCTTATTTTTTTAAACATAATTACTTTTATAATGTAGTTTCTCCCTTATTGAAATATTATACTGCATCTTGTTTGTTCAGTGTTATTCTGTATTTCAGCAGCTTTCTTTCTGTAAGTTATTCTTGCACAAATGAAGAACAGTGTTCAGGTCTGTTCTGTATTTGCAAGCTAATTCACACAAGGGCCACAGAAAAGCCTCCATTTGTCCTGAATCTAATGCATTGGTCAGAGTACATATTTCAGGGTGGGGTTTAGCCATATTTCTTCCTAAATGCATGCCTTAAAGTCATGATTCCTAATTAGATGAAATATAACAAGACAAAATTACTCTCTTTGCATCTGTTCATATATACAGATTTCCTCGTCATTAGAGATTCTGTTACTTGGCCTTTAAATGAGGATTTATTTTTTTTAACTAGCAATGAAATGCTCTTTTTTCTTAATTTATTTTTGGTCACTTTTTTAATATACCACTGTGCCTTTAGTTTTCCATATCCTTGTACTTTCCTTTGAGTTTTGAGGTCTGTGATTTTCTGTAGTGGTTTCTAAGATAAAATATTCCCTGTGGAAAAGATTGTAAACATTGAAGCATGGTACAGAAAATGTCAAAAAGTAAAGGCACTTCTCTGTGTCTGAAATGATCTGTTGGGTTTCCTGCATAAATAAATAAATAAGAAGAGCACATGTTCCATTACCTTATTCCGTGTGAAGTAGAGCAGATCCTGATGCACATTTCCACCTATTTTAAACAAAGGCGATGATTCGTTAAAAGTTTTGTGTACTAGACATGAGGTCCTTCACATTATTCTCTATTACTAACGATTTTTAAACTTTCTTGAAACACCACATTTAAATAGGAAACTTTCAATGAAGTTTGTGTGTTTTGTTATTCTCACATTCACTTGTGTAAAATCACATTAAAAGGCAAAACAAGCATGAAAATCAATGACATCCATGACTTCTGTGCCAATTGTAAGAGTATTCTAGCTCAAGCTAGAAGACATTTTAAGAAAATGGATGCCATCTTTCTCTTTATTCCTTCAGTGTTCCTCACAATGTGGTCTACTAAAGGAAGAAATTGATTTCCTAGTTTATTAGTTATTCCAATGTTAGAAAATTAACAGTGGCCCAGAACAAATGCAGAATGTCAACATTTTTAATTTAAAAAACAAAAGAATTCTATGGCATAAGCAAAAGATTGCTTGTTTTTATATTTAAATATTATTTTAAATTAAAAATTGATTTAATTGACTGAAAAACTACTCCAAATTCTAAATGCATCGTTTTTAAAATGCCATAACTTCACTGGTAAATGTTTTAGTATGTAAAAAAAGATTATGCTTATGTCAAGTGCCTTAGGGTTGCCAAATACGTAATATACTTGGAACTTTGGGGGTTCAGTTTATGTCACCTAATATATTTAACAAAGGTACTGTGACCTATTAAGATAATTCAGTCTCCCAACTCATTTCTTGGAGAATGAAATGGGTTGCAATATCACAACTCAGTACATTTCTCCATGTCAAATCAGTAGAAAGTGTAACTGAAGGATATATTTCAATAAAACACCAAAGCACTAATAACTGTGAGGTACTTAATAGCTCACTCAGAACACTTCTGAACAGGAATCACAAAGCACGATTTTATTATCACAGTGACAAAGGCTTGACTATTACTGAGTCACTTCTATGTTGGAAGATGAGAAGGGAGAAGTAGTTGAGAGAAGAAACTAGTGAAAAATCGTAGAAGAGCTCAGCTACTCACTGCAGCAGTTGATTTTGATGACTCCTAGGAGCAAAGATTTCTCCCATCTCCTAACTACCCAAAGCACGACACCATGCCACACTGTTGCCTGCCTCAGAAGCAGCATCAGCAGTCAAACAGGCTTTCCAGGACACTGCTGTAGATCACTGTCATTTTGTTACTTCCAGCCTCTCTCTTCACAGCAAACCATATCTTGTGTTCTTAAAGTTGGTTCAGCGTTCACTTTTACTTCCTCTGCTTAGAAAATGGGAGTGTACCACTGAAGGTTAGGTAGACAGATAGACAACATTAATATCTGTCCTGGTTTAGGCCCATCAGGGAACAAAAGACCACAATTAGCCTCAAGTACCGAAGACTTAAGGATTGCTAAAGGGCAGGGAGGGCTTAATTGCCGCTTAAGGTGCAGGACAAAACAGACCAGGCTACTCGGCTTCGGGAAGAAAAACAGAAAACAATTTAATACCAACTAAAACATAAAACCCCAAAAACAGAACCAAAACAAAACAAC
>WBNH01011925.1:245274-422969 GCA_013401255.1 Urocolius indicus | reverse complement strand
TGTACCACTCTTACATCTCCTGCCTGGCACCTCAAATTCCCGTCCCTAAATAGTGATCGCAGAGGCGCCAGATTGGCCCAGCCGGGCCGGGGGATGGGTCTGAACCCAGGAGTCGGGGGAGAGTCTAAAAAACTTTTACCGGGTCTTCACTGCAACCCGCTCCCCCTGTTACTAAGCAAAAGCAACTCCTTGCTAAACCATGACAATATCTTAAACTAAAGCATCTATTTGTTTCCAAATATAGGGCTCAGTCACCATATAAACTCAACATTCCTTATAATTTCATGACAAATGATGTTTGTCTGTGTAATCCATGTCTGCTATAGCTGATGGTTCAGTTGCCAGGATTTCATTTTTCCATTCCCTAGCAAATGTACTTGGCTCTACATTTCAGCCTTCGCTTCTCAGTGTGCATTTATATTTGTTCCCACCTGCGAAGAAACTGGATTTCATTGCAAAGGGTGATGGCTTCCATAAAGCAGAAATACTTCTCAACTTGATTAATTACCTGTTCACACTTAGGCCTTTTCCAGATTGCCTACAATCTGCAAGATCATGAGCAACTTTGTCTTGCAACGTTAAGTATACTATAGCTAAGCAGTCAGTCTTCTTTCTCTGGCAATATCAGACCCAGATGCCTACTTTCATGGCACATTTCCTTAATTGTTACATAGCAGTACCCGCTCACATTAATGATATATGTCAGGCACATGAAGCTTCAAGCTTCAGGGCATTTATCGCAGCAATTCTGAAATATTTTGTCTTGCTAGCCTCTTAGAATTAGATCATGACAACTGCATTTATGTGAAGAGCACATTTTCCATCTTTAGCACTCAATTACTAGCCATTCTCTCCATTTACTTCAGATGCAGATATTGCATTGACTCAGTCACACAGTACCACAAAATCACAGACTGTTAAGGATTGGAAGGGACCTCAAAAGATCATCTAGTCCTACCCCCCTGCCAGACCAGGACCACCTAGAACAGGTCACACAGGAGCTCCTCCACGTGGGTTTTGAATGTCTCCAGAGAAGGACACTCCATAACCTATTGGGCAGCTCGTTCCAGTGCTCCACCACCCTTACAGAGAAGTTTTCAATTATTTTTGTTATATTGGAACCTCCTGTGTTCCAGCTTGTACCCATTGCTCTTTGTCCTATCATTGGATGTCACTGAAAAGAGGCTGACTTTATCCTCCTGACACACACCCTTTACATATTTGTAAATATTGAGACCACCCCTCAGTCTCCTCCAAGCTAAAGAACCCCAGCTCCCTCAGTCTTTCATCATAAGGAAGATGCTCCACTCTCTTCATCATCTTGGTGGCCCTACACTGAACTCTCTCCAACAGCTCCCTGTCCTTCTTGAACTGAGAGGCCCAGAACTGGTCACAATACTCCAGATATGATCTCACAAGGGCAGAGTAGAAGGGGAGGAGAACCTCTCTTGACCTACTGCCCACACTTCTGCTAATACACCCCAGGTAGCCATTGGCTTTCTTGCCACGAGGGCACATAGATAGCTCATGCTCATCCTGCTGCCCATCAGGACCCCCAGGTACCTTTCCCATGCACAATTCTCTAAGAGTTCATTCCACAGCCTGTACTGGTACATGGGGTTATTCTTTCCCAGATGCAAGATTGTACACTTGGCCTTGTTGACTTTTGCTAGATTTCTCCCCGTTTAAGTCTCCAGCTTGTCCAGGTCTTGCACAACCTTCTGGTGTGTCAGCCTCTCCCCTCAGCTTAGTATCATCAGCAAACTTGCTGATAGTGCCACACTAGACTAAGGAGGCTTCTGACAACATGTTTAACCCAGGCCCCAGGGAGGCAGCAGACCTCTCTGTGGGATGGGTCTGGTCAATACATGGGATCTTCCCTTCAGAATGGAATCCCCTATTACTATAACCCTCCTTCACTTTAAAGTCAAGGATTTTCAGCTTCTCATGCTCTGTGAGAAAGAAGGCTGGAGGGACATAAGAAGTTGTGAGGGGATGTAGCCAGGACAGATGACTCAAATTGGCCAAACAAATATCCCATGCCACAGGATGTCATGTCCAGTACGTACACTAGGGGTAGTTGGCCAGGAGGTGCATATCACTGCTAAAGGACTGGCTGGGCATTGGTCAGTAGGTGGTGAGCAACTGCATCACTTGTCTTTTCTTGGGTTTTATTTCACTTTCTATTTTCCTTTTCATTGTTGTTGTTTTTATTATTAGAAATAATAAAGGTATGTGTTGGGCCCAGATCCACAGGAAGCACTTAAGTGCATGTAGACAGTTGAAACTGATTTCTGCTACCAGCAAAACAAAGATTCTTTTGTTAAAAAGTGTGTCTTCTGAAACATTTATTATTCAGTGTGCCTTCCAAACTATTTAGTTACACACATTAAAAAAAATATATATAAAGAGTTAAAAACAAGCAAAAAACAAACCACTTTTATCCTGCTATACATAAGCCAGATGCTTCTCCATCTGGTGCATTCCGTCTGCTTCTTCATAGCTTCAACCATATTTGCCTGAGAGTTGAGGTTCCTGAATACTTCTATTTCTTATAGAGGACTTTATGCATGAAGTTATCCTTTTATCTGCTTATGCTAGACAAGTTCTCATATAAAAGATGACTTTGAACTTATATGTTTGTTTAGTTTGAGTATATTACTCCAATTTTTCCTACAAGCATCAAACTCCATTAATGTGGCAAAAAAAAACCAAGTACCCCTCCCCACCTCCAAAAACCTCAGAAGTAGGCAATGGAAATTGATTTTGTCATTTTATATGTTTTGTAAGCCTTATATCTCCATATAAGTAACTGATTTGATGTAAAAAATTTGGTTTCTTATAAAAAATGAATACATCAACTTGGTTACTACAGGAAACAGTTTAAAAAGCTGTGTAGTATTAAAACGGATAGGCCAGGATCTTCTCAATAATGGCCGATGATAGGACAATGGGCAATGGATGTAAGCTGGAACATAAGAGGTTCCAAAGAAATACAAGAAAGAATTTCTTCACTGTGAGGATGATGGGGCAGTGGAAGAGGCTGCCCAGATGGGTTGTTGAGTAGCCTTCTCTGGAGGCATTCAAAACCTACCTGGGGGAGTTCCTGTGTGACCTACTCTAGATGGTCCTGTTCTGGAAAGGGAGTTGGACTAGATGGTCTTTTGAGGTCCCTTCCAACCCTTAAGATTCTGTGATTCTGTGGTTTCAGAACTACACTTCTGTGGTGGACACCACAGACAACAAGTACTTTGGACTGTGCTGATCCACAAAAGCAGGACTCTGCTGTAGTCCCCACCCTCCAGCATTACAACCAAAATTTGATATGAAGCATTAACAGCCATAGATACCCACAAGCAAGGTCTGCAAGGGGAAACTGTACCAGCAGCACAGAGTGGGTACTGACAGGCTGACAGGAAGTCACTACAGGTATGCTGCCTTCTGGGAACAAGATGGTGCCAAGAGAGTGACACAACTTGTCAAATTGCACAGTCTGTTATCCATTGCTGCTCTTTCACGTAGGCACAAATGACACCACAAGCTGGAATCTGAGAAGAATCAAGTAAGACTACAGAGAACTGGTGGTCTAAGCTAAAAGATTTGGTGCCAAAGTTATCTTTTCTTCCATTTTATCAGTTAGAGGAAATAATGTAGGCAGAAGTAGATGAGCAATGCAAATCAAATTCTGGCTAGTGCCATCATGAGAATTTTGGCTTTTATGATAACAGAACATTCTTTGTTGACTATAGCCTGTTAGGGAGGAATGGGATTCACTTGTCTAGAAGAGAATTGGACTGTTGGCCAGCAGGCTGGACAACTTGGTAAGGACAAGTTTTAAAGTGAAGGACTTGGGGAGCAGGGTCCACAGTGGCAATACTCATGCCACTACTACCAACTGGTGAATAAGCCAGGCCAACCAGAGCAGTGACAAGCATTCCTTATCTGCCTCGGTGGGAATCAGATGACCAGACACCTCAAGTGTATGTATGCAGCCTGGGGAACAAACAGGAGGAACTGGATCTTAAAAATCCACCTAAAGTTATTTCCTTCCCGCTATCAATGCAAATTCTTTTTGCATCTCAGATGAATCATTTCTAATTCCATTACCTTTGTTTTATGCATGTTTAAACTTATGGACATAGTTTTTACATCCATACTTCCTTTTAAAAAAGCAACTTATTATCCAATGCTTGTCACAACATTTTGAGAAATAAAGTATAGAAGACTAAAAAAAAAAAAAGCATTTACTTTTGAATATTGTAGGATTATAAAATTCTAGTCTCTCAAGGATGATAACCTGGTGAATGGAAAATCTGTTCTAAAAAGGTATAGTTACTTTATAATTAGTAAAAAGTGTATGAGGAATGTGTAATAGGTAGCCACAAAAAAAAATTCCAATGGCTAATATGTATTTGTTTTCATTGATGAAAATCAATGGATAGGCAAAGAAGATATCCATAGTTTAAAAAGCTGAAATAGTTGGATTACTTATTTTATGTTGCCTAAATTTGCAAAACCCAAAAATTTTCCAAGAGTTGGCTAGCTTGGTGGTGGTGCAAAGTGAATTAATGAGTTTAGTTGTTTTATAGGTTTACCTGTATCAGAGATGTCATTTTTTGACAGTAACAGAAAAAAATAAAAAATCAGGATTCTTGGAATGATGGAGAAAAGTTTGAAAACATGCTGTTTCTGTGTTTACATTAGATTTCAGGATGTGACCCTTCCAACCCTACAGTCTATTGCTGACATTTTTATATTTTAATGCATAAACTGCATTATAGTTAATAAAATTAATATTATACATTAGTATTTAGTCACCTCTCTCTTTCTACAAGGTTAAATCTCTGTAACAGGAAATGTTTAAGTATTTTCGTAAATTAGTCTCCAGAGTAGTCTTCAATTGCGAAAACAGGATAAGGTCCTTAAGATTTGTTTGTGTCCTCAAGATTTGTTTGTGTTCCCATTAGACTGAAGGATAAGAGTGAGACGGGAGCAGAGTTAGAGCACAAAGTATCTTTCTCTCTGGTTGGGAACATTCTCCACTTCAGTGTGCTGACATCCTCAAAATCATGGCCTCATAACCCAGTATGCAAAGGTGCAGTCCTTTCACAGCAGAAGCACAGCAGGGGTGGTTTTGGGTCATGGTCTCTGATGGTGTGTTACTGTTCTTGAAGGGTGAATACTGCAAATATCTACTTACTTACTAACTTACTTACTTCCTGGACAGCAGCAAAAAAATGGAAAGTTAGTGTGTGTCTTAGCCCAAGAGGTGAGCAATAAAATCTAATTGAGGTTAGCTGTTCTGTACCTGATCTTCTCTTAACAGTAATTAATTGGGAATTTTTCACTGTCTTGACAAGTACCAACACTCTCTAACTAAACCTGCTGTAAAATACTTTCCATGATCTCTTTCCCATTAGTAGGATCACACAAATATCAGATCTGAACATTTCACCTGAGTCATTTTGTTCAGCTCTGCTACTGAAACAAAATGAATATTTATCTATACACTCAATCTAAAACTTGGCTTGTTCTAGGTCACAGTGTTTAAAGGTGGAAGAGTACCTCGTTATAGAAATAACTGTTGAAACTTTTAGGATCATATACCAATGGAAACTAGGTATCATGGTTTATTTTAAAAAAATTACATACTTAAGCTTGAAGACATCAGAATGGAGTTGGGTTTTTTTATTATTATTGAAACATGCATATGAAAAGAAGATTCACAGAATTTAAAAAAAAAAAGAAACACCACAACAAAAAATGATACATGTAAGTGCACTAATTGAAAGATTAATTCCCCAGTTCTTTTAAACGAAAAACTGAATATTCAAAAGTAAAAATGAACAACTATCAGGGAGTCCTTGTAAAACATCTTCTCTGGGCATAAACTTGGTGCAAAATGCATTCTATAATCTAGCTTCCATTAGTGAGATCATTAGCGGATTTTGTAAACACTATCTGTAGGCATATTTGTGAGATCCTTTATTCCTTTCTATTTCTAAAAATACATACATAAATAAATAATATATTCAACCAGTGAACAATTCTTTAAGTGTATGAAACTTCTGCTCAAAAGAAAATGCAAATATTGCAAAAGCTTTCATTAAGTTAGGCAATAA
The DNA here is from genome assembly GCA_013401255.1 of Urocolius indicus. NCBI lineage: Eukaryota > Metazoa > Chordata > Aves > Coliiformes > Coliidae > Urocolius > Urocolius indicus. Next base: position 416,847 of record WBNH01011925.1, on the reverse strand, counting down.
CTCCCTTTTTACACTGTTTCTTTTACTTGAAGTCAGGACCAAAATGCTTGTGGTCTCTACAATTGCTTTCAACATTTCGCAGTTGGCAAAATGGGGTGAGAATGTAAACAACCATATCTAAATTAGTATCCTGAATTTACTAGTTTGTATATTTTGCAAGTTTGTTTGAATTTGTTGCTTTGAACTAGAATGGCATGATTTATATTGAAGAAACCTCTAAAAAGTATTCTTTGTGAAGTGATTCCAATATTGGAAAAAATATCCCCTTCCCTTTCACTCTTGTCTTAGATAAATTACAACAATCTGTACCTTTTCTTCTTTTTTCCAGCTCATCTAAAAGCTCTAGGGGACTGTATTTCTGAAAAGCTAAAACAAACATTCATACATCACCCATAGATCACAAAGTTCACATTGAATGTACATTAAATGATAAATCTCTTGCTCTAGAAAATATCACAGCTTCCTTATCATATTGTTAAACCTTCTCCATTCTCATTTCTTTTCCCACCCGATATCTGCGCAAGGTTAAAGAGACAAGGTCAAAAAGAAGTAATCAGTAGCCAATCCTCTACTAAACAGTTTCAAAACAATCAGTCTTATCCCTAGTTAATTCTGAAACATAGGCAGGTGATTAGTCCTGTAAGGGCCGTGATTTGCAGCTAGCGCAAATCAGTGTGACTTCACTTGAATGCCATTAGACAGACTTCACACCATCTGAGAATATGCTTTAGGAATTAGTTTAGCTAATTCCAGAACAAACAAAAAGCAATCCTTGATTCTTAAACCCAAGGTCAACTTAGGCGAGCAGTAAGTTATTACTTGCTTCTGTTTGTTTATCATTCAGAATGTTGTTGTTGTTTTATCCTTTATTAAGAAAGGAGAGATAAATGCATTAAAGTGTATCTTTCAACTCTTTAAACATTTTATAGGTCTGTGTAGACAACTGATGCTATCTTCAAAGGCAATAACAAGAAAATTTACTGTATAAACTGTATTTTTTCATGATAGTTTAAGGACTTTAGTATTTTTGTAATAGCTTCAGGGATTCATAATGCAGGTATACAAAAATAAGAATTTCTTCACATTTTGCAAACTTTTTATTATGCATGCTATAGGCAAGCTAGAGAAGACAGATATATCAGTGATTAGGAAGGAATATATTATTGTTACATTATAATGAACAAACAGGTTTTATGTTATTCTGCATAATATTAGAAGCTCAAATTTATAGAGTAAGAGCATCTTATCATCTCTCAGCTTTTAAATTAAGGAAGCAATCATTGATTTATCTCAGGCATGTAGAAGTTCTCTTATCACTTTACTTACTGACACACGGGGTATAATTCTGATAAAGTATGAGAGTCTGCAATATGACCATTAAGAATTATTTGCATGCATGAAAAAAAGGCAAAATGTATGCGTTTTTACAGATAATCTCTTCAAAGGCATATCCTCTTATTATCTACTATTATTTGTTAAAAAAATCATAAACATGCAACAAATCTGCCTGAACAATTTTTCATTTTATAGAGTTTAAAGATAAAATGTAAAAGCAAAAAGTTAGAAATATATCTACAATAAAGGGACACAATCTTATCTTGTATTGTTAAATATCACCAGGTAAAGAAGGTTATGTTAAAGGCTTCTTCGATAGCTAAAAATTGATTCAGTTGTCTAGCTAGTAATGGCAAGACATCCTACCCTATTTTCTAAAAGCAGAGAACAAAAAGCCAGGTAGCAAGTTAAATCCATGGGTGAAAGTAGTTAAGTCATTTTCACGTTTGGCAGTCTTGTGGGCTTTATTTGTTCCCTTGAAGAAAGCTTGCAGATGATGCTTAATGTGTGCATATATATATATATGTATATATATAGTCTTGGTTATATTGCATATAAGAATTACTATTTACTGTTATCCTCAGATTCATGAAGAACAGTGAACATATTCAGTGATCCTATAGTAAATAGCACCTGTAGAAAAAGCACTGTGGTCTGGTCTTATATTTATAATCCTCCTTCAAACTCTTACCACCCACTCACCCTTCCCCACAAAACTGACAGCCAAAGCAAAATCATTATTAATGGAACCTTCTTCAGCTCTCATGTACATTTCTTAAGAAATTTTAATCAAGATTCCTGCAAGTGGAATTAATTGCTAGTCATTTCTATTCCAAAATTGTATCAAACTAAATGTTCACCTCTGCAAACTATTATTGAATCATACAACTGATCATTATTACATTTCTCTGGTTCAGTGAGAAAATTATGGGAAAAGCATAGATTTGAAATGATAAACCAGAGACTGATGACAGCATAAGAAACATATATTGTGGTATGTTAGAATATACTTAGACAGTCACTTTTATAAATTATAGACCATCACAAAATAAAAAATAAAAGTCTCCTAGAAAAAGCAGAGCTTGCCAAATGCAAAATTTTATTTTAAAATGAAACAAATCAGAGTGATACGGTATATGATTTTCATATTGCATTTGTACACCTTTGCTTTGAGACTTACTGCTCTTGTTCCGAACAACCCAGCTACAGTATCACTGTGTCATATAAAATGGACTCAAGTTAATGTCTAAGAGTGGCTGAAACACTTTCTCTGGTTGACAAAAAGTACAAATGAAAAGAAATATATGCTTTGAAGATTGTTTTCTCTTAGTGATTTGATTTGACATTGTTTTAGGTGCTTGTTATTCTTTCTTATTTTGATTGTCCATAGTTTTCAGAAAGGAATTATCATTTCTGTCATTTAATGCATCGCAGTTCTGTAAGCAGGAGTGTGGATAATTTAATGAATATTCCAATGCTTACTGGGTCTTAATGATGAAACTGAACATAACAAAGTCTTAGTCAATAAAGCTGCAAATATTACAAAAGAAATTGCTTGACAGTTACAGCTCTTCTATGTTTTGGTCTTTGTTCAAGCCATTCCAATTAATGGATTTATTATCTGTAATTTCATAAAATAATATCCATGTATATGCTATTCAGGTTGAAAAATGGCTCGATTCCCTTAAATAATAGAGTAGCTTGAAGAAGAAAAAGAGTCAGAAATGCTACCTCTATAACAATTTTCTTTGGTCTTCTATTCCTTTTCAAAGTCAGTCCAGTTAGTTTATCCTGCATGAGGAACAGTATTTAATACAACTCATCTGGCTTTGCGTGGAAGATGATATAAGATAATTATGTGAGCTTTTCAGCTTTTCAGCAGACTGGCAATAACAAAAAAGCATTAACGCTGGTAATATCTTTAAATGGCACGTCTATTTCTGTAATCAATAACTGATTATTACTTCATTTTGAAAGAGCCCTTTTTCTTAGTATTAGATATGATGGTTGAAAGAGAGAGAGGGAGAGGGACACAGTATATTATACTGAAGGCTAGAGGAAGAGGCACAATATTATACCTCAGATTCTGGGTATTTCAGATAAAATTGAGGTGTTTGGTTTTTTTTCTTGGTGGAAGATAAATTACCACGGTGTATGGTCTTGAGTTAACAATAAGTATATGGGAAACCTTAAGTTTTCATATGCTACAATTACTGACCCACAGTCCATCTGAATTTTGCTGTCTTTCCTCCTGTAATCTGGAAAAAAATTCAAAGGAGACAATGATAAATTAAAAAAAAAAAAACAAACCAAAACATTGAGTATAAATCAGAGTTACTGGCAAATGCCAAGTTGAAGTTACTTGACATTAAGACAAATATATGCAGAAAGACGTTGAGAATAAAGACTTTTTTTAATTTCAAGGTTAAAGCCACTGTTTAACAATGCAACTGCCTTAAGTAATATGTAATATATTGGGATAACTTACTATCCAGTGTACAATTTTTATTATTGGGCCTGGTTTTGCCCTTATTCCATCACATATATTTGGAGACATTGGTGGAAATCAAACCCTTATCTCTACAGGTGTGTTCCGACACTTCTTTAATAATAGTGTTTATTATTTTTAAATTAAGCACTTAAAAACAACAGAACTGATTTCGGTCAACATACTTCTGTTATTCAAAGGGAGGTTATAGAGTAAATAATTGTAAGCACTTTATACCACTATTCTATGCACCTATTTAGCACATATGTTTTCTAAGCTTTATTGGAATATCTCTCAAATCAGTTTTAACACTGCATCGATGCCTTCAGCTAGAGGATCTCAAAGTGAGGAAAAAAACCCAAAATGCGGCAAATGTATAAGTGCTTAAAATTCTGATATAGTTCATAGAATCATTAGGGCTGGAAAAGACCTTTAAGATCATTGAGTCCAATCACTAACTTTTCACTGCCAAGCTCATCACTAAACCATGTACCCCAGTACCTCTGAGTCTTTTAAATTATTCCTATGGGTGGTGATTTAACCAACTCCCTGGGCAGCATTCCAATGCCTAATAACCCTCTCCATGAAAACGTTCTTCCTAATATCCAATCTAAGCTTCCTCTGGTGCAACTTGAGCCCATTTCCTTGTGTCCTATCATTCATTAATGGAGAGATCGACTCCCACCTAACTTTAATCTCCATTCAGGCAGTTGTACAGAGTGATCAACAATTGATCAGAAAGATCACCCTCCTTTTTTTTTTTCAGACTAAACAATCCCAGTTCTCTCAGCCACTCCTCATAAGACTTCTACTCCAGACCCTTCACCAACTTCATTGCTCTTCATTGTCCTTCTTGTAGTGAGGGGCCCAGAACTGGACACAGTATTCAAGATGCAGCCTCACCAGCACCGAGTACAGGAGGACAATCACTTCCCTGGTCCTGCTGGCCACACTATTTCTGATACAAGCCAGGATATCATTGGCTTTCTTAGCCACCTGGGCACAATGCTGGTTCACGTTCAGCCAGCTGTCAATTAACACCCTCAGGTCCTTTTCCATCAGACAGCTTTCCAGTTACACATTCCCAGACCTGTAGCATTGCATGCGGTTGTCATGATCCAAGCTCAGGATCCAGAACTCAGCCTTGTTGAACCTCATACAATTGGCCTCAGCACATTGACCCCGCCTGTCCAGGTCCCTTGGAAGAGCCTTCCTGTACTCCAGCAGATCAACACTCAACTTGGTGTCCTTTGCAAACTTACTGAGGGTGTACTTGATCCCCTAAAACTAACACTGAGCTCTGGGGAACACCACTGGTCACTGGCTGCCAACTGGATTTAACTCCATTCACAACCACTCTCTGTGCCTGGCTATCCAGCCAGTTTTCCACCCATCACAGAGTAGATCCATCCAAGCCATAAGCAGCCAGTTCATCCAGGAGGATGGAGTTCAAATAAATCTATGTATATATTTCTTGTCTCAAAAAGTTTGTATACAGTGTGTATAGAAGAGGAATCAACAAATCATTTTAGCTAATCTTCAGTTGTTAAAAGTAATTTTAAGAAGAGTTTTGGGTCAATAATAACATAAGATTTTGTATTTAAGATATTTCTCAATGACCAAAGTAGCTGTCTTGAAAAGTGGGAAACATACTAAAAAATAAAAACAAAAAACAAAACAACAAAACCAAAACCAAACCCACTGTTTCCTCTTTTTTTTAGTGCCTGCCTAGAAGTTTAGGAGATAAAAAGTAGATATGACAATTTTTTTCCTCCCTACTAGTTAGAATTGCAGATTTACAGAACTTCATGCTTTCCTTTTAACGTAAACATTTCAATTCTGTCGATATACAGAATTCCAAAAGCAGTGAAAGGATTAAAAAAAACAGTGAAAGAAAGGTTGGACAGCTGTTATTTCTGGTTAAAGATATTATAGTTTGTAAAGCAATCTCCAAGAGAAGAATGTAATGTTTATGTGTGCATTCCTTACAGATGATAGACATTTAAGAGAGGTTTCATGGTTAACCTCTGTCAATGAGAATGTATGGATTCTGTTAGGAAAGAAAATTATGTGTGGCCACAATTTGTAGGAAAGTTTTATTTTTAAAGTATTGACAACATGGTTGTGAAAAGGATGTTTGAGGACAGTAGTAGTGGAGTGAAGATTTAATCTTGCTTCTCCTGAAATCAGTAGATGAAACAAGCCCCTCTGCTTTCTTGGAAGAAAATCTAGTTCAGGAACTTTTAGGCTAAAGATGGAAACCATTTCCTAATTTTAAATACAACTTACAGTATGTGCCTATAACAGGAACTTAAAGTAACGGTTTTTTTTGAAGAAGAAGAAGAAGGAAATGGCTTTAATTTTAAATGTTTCACAGCAATTTCTCTAGATCAGAAAGATGTTTTGGTAAATATCAGACATCTGACTGTTATAATTGTGCTGAGGTTTACTTTATATCAACAGCTTAATAAATTATCCTTTAATAGAAACCAAAACATAAAACTGTAGAATAATAATGATTATTGTCTCAAGTAAATAATAAGGAAACTGTTCTCCTCTATTTGATGAATCAGCTTCCTGAAGAAAAAATAAAATAAAATCAGAACTAGTGAATGAATGACAGAATCATGGAAAGAAGCCCCGTTGGTGTTTTCATGAAGATTTTACTAGTCTTACGGCCTTTCTGTGACTTTAATTAGGGTGAAAAATTATGGAATATTTTGCATTGTATTCTAAATGTCATTGCATGCTGACACACCTTCCCCAGAAGTCTAATCACATATCTAATCTTGATTAGTTGTTAATAAGCTTTGAAGAGAAGGAAGCTGATACACAAAGTTTAATCTCTTCTTATGTCTTAAGAAGGACAATCAGGGCTAAATTTCAAAAAGACAATTTAAAAAGCCATGTAATAAATTGCAATGTGGAAGAAACAGTCATATTTTTCAGACAAAATGACCAGATACACAAAAAAAAATACATGCACAAATCCAAATATTCTGTAGGAAAAAAGAAGTTGTCCAGTTTTAGTTGCATTTGATATTGCAGAACAGCAGAAACTATGCATGAATATAATTCCTAAAAAGTACATTCCTAAGGAAGAACTGAGATTTTACTCTTGTAAATTAGTAGAATAACTCTGAAGAATCATCTAAAGTTTTAGGATTCTCATTAAGTAGGTTGCATTTTGAAAAATTCCTAAGTTAATTATCCTCGTCTTATTGAAATCAATAGCAATCAGTGCTGACTCCATACAAATGATTCAATCTTATGTACACAATCTTTCATGGCAATTTCTCATTCTTAGGTGCCTGCTTATCTATTGGAGTCCAGAGCTCTGAGCTAGATGAATGAATTTCTCATGAAATGCGTGGCAGCTTGTCCAAAAGGGACATCTCCAGAAATAAGTCTGTGATTCCTGCTCAGCTGTGCCTAGGCCAAAAGCATTTAAACTCCACAGGCACAAAAGTTTGAATATTAATATTTGCCAAGCATCTGAAGTTTTTTTCCTCAGTATACAGAAGAGCTCCCTTCTTGATGCTTCACAGCTCCTAGTTTAACAGACATTAAATCAACTAGGATACATCTTCTAGGCACCTTACATCTTCAGCAGCTGTCTGTTTGGCATGCTCCAAAACTTTCTACCACAAGTATATGAAATTAGAATTCAGAGAAAACCTCTTCCCCTTGCCCCTTGAGCTTGGTTTTCCTCAGTCAAGGCTTTTCTCCCTGGAGTTGAAACCTTACCTGTTCTGTAATCATGCTCAAACTGCATGGTATTTAAATAAAAATGGGAGAAAACCTTTTCATATCCTTTTGAAGCTGGCCAAAAATGTCTTTACATTCTCTGCATTGTGACAGGATAGAAAAGGATTGCAACTATAGCATTATAATATAGATAGCCAGTGAGATTCAAATTTTCCTCTTCAGTCAGTTTGAGGAATAGTCTTGCACCTAATTCTCACAAGGTCTCCATTTATGCCTTGTCCTTTGGGCAGTAAACTCCATCTCAGCTGCCATTTCACTTTGTGAGTATCAAATTGGGCAATAAGATTACCCGGGATATCCAGAAAACCAATAAATTTGGGAGGTTTGTATATGTTACATTTTTTCATCAATGGTGATGTTAGGTATTCACAAACCCATGCCACTAGTCACCCTTCACTTACAATAATACAATAGAATCATAGAATGGTACGGGTTGGAAGGGACTTTTAGAGATCATCTACTCCAGCACTACTGCTCAAGCAGGTCCACCTAGATCAGGTCACACAGGAACAAATCCAGGCGGGTCTTGAAGACCTCCAAGGAAGGAGACTCCACACCCTCCCTGGGCAGCCTGTGCCAGGGCTCCCTCACCCTCACAGTGAAATAGGGTTTTTTTCTTATGTTTAAGTGGAACTTTTTGTGTTCCAGCTTCATCCCATTACCCCTTCTCCTGTTGTAAATGAAAAAAGGGATGCCTCAACCTCCTGATACCCACCACTTAGATATATGTAAATATTAATAAGATCCCCTCTCAGTCTCCTCTTTTCTAGACTAAACAGCCCCAGTTCCTGCAGCCGTTCCTCATAAGGAAGATATTCCACTTCCCTGATCATCTTGGTGGCCCTGCGCTGGACTCTCTCCAGAAGTTCTCTGTCCCTCTTGAGCTGAGAAGCCCAGAACTAGACACACGTTTTTTAGATAGACACAATGAACAGAATGATTAATATAAATGATGATTCAAAACCAAAGAATCTTTGTAACAAAGCATCCAGATAGTTTTTAACCAGCTTTAAATGACTTTTAACCACTGAGGAAAGGTCTACAACTGTAGGTTGCATCTACAGTTATCTATACTGCTTGGAGATACCTAGTTAGTGCCAACTACAGTAGCTTCAAAACTAGAAGGACTATAGCTCCGTTGGTGTGATGTTGCACCACTTAAGCAAAGAGGAGAGAAAATATGACACTGCATTCTGTTCAGTTTCCTTTCTAATAACCTGGAGCAATGCTACTCATCTTCATGTCCCTAGTGTGGTATCTTAACCTGGCTATATGCAGCAATATTTGCATGAAGTTAGCTGAGACATCTTTGATATAACACAGCACAATGTTCAGATTTCCTGCAGGAAATCTGAAGAAGGGCAAGCAAACAACTTGTTTGCAGTGTTTACAAAACACTGTTAGTGTTCTGGATCATGTTGCACAATATGTCTTTTCATTGTCAAGGATTACAGTGAGCTAAACTGCCTAAATATGCAATGTGTTTCAACATAGGTAGTGTTACATGATATCTCTGCACATAGGGTTGGTAGCCCCACACCCAGATCCTCAGCTGCTACAAGTAGCGCAGTATTGGCTTGGAAATGCCTTGATTTATACTTGCAGTGTGTTTTGATTTGGGTTTTTTTCTGAGTAGGGAAATATCTTTCCTGTTCCTTTTCCCATAATTTATAGTTTTAATACCTGTAGTCTGTCCATCTATCCAACCTTTTCTTTATCCATACACCTATGGATGAATTAACTTAAAATTTAAACCTTGAAAGGTAATGATCCCATTTGCATTTTGTTTAGGCCTCATATAAAATCAGCAAGAGTAGAACATGTTAGATTAGAAAAAAGACTTAATGAGGAGACTACACAGCTATATAAAAGGTTGAGGGGGGAAGTGAAAAATATGAACCGTGAACACACTTGCCATCATTGCTGTATGCATAAACTAAAATAACAAACACAGACATGAAAGCGGAAGAAAATGGGAAGGGATTAACGTTTGTTGAGACAGAAAAAGACGTCTGAAAACTTTACATATGACATTCATTATTCATATTCTAAACATGTAAAATCACTATATTGTATCAATTCCTCCTTACATTAAAAAAGAAAATGCTGAGAGATGGGAAGAACAAGCCCAGTACAAAACATTCATCAGCACTGTATTACATGGTGTTGGTGCTCAAAACAAAATAAATGTTTCAAACCCTTTCTGCACTTTCTAAACGGGTTTTAACAGTATTAACAGTATTATCACCATCGGACAAATCATGTCTTTTCTTGCTAACTGGAAGTTGCAACTTTATAACTGTATTAAAAAGCTACTGTGAAACAATGATTCAGAGTAGTGTCTAAAAGCATTTGTTAAGACATTCTTTCATTCTGTGGTACTATATGCTCAGGGCATCGTTCTTGACAGGAACAAATGGAAGACTGCATTTTGATGGCCAAAGATGCCACAAAAACAAGAGAGAAAAATTTGCAATCTCTTTTTCTTCAGTATATCACAGTGCTTTGTAATGGGAAAGAGCAGCTTTAAAAAGACTAAGATGCAGATGAGTGTGTGTACTAGTACAACCAGTCATCTCAGAAAGGGGAGCAGAACTATAGCAGCGAATCTGAAAACTTAAAAAAATAGCTAAGAAAAGGATGGGGGAAAAAAATGTTCTATGTTCTAGCCCAGAGAAAGCAGCAAACAAAAAGCAAGATATCTGTCATTTTACACTTGACTAGCAATTAACCATCTCTTGGTCACTATGACCATATTTACTGATTATTCAGACCTACAAGAAATCCCAGACTTCTGCTTTTTGATGACTTCTTTTGTAATCAATGTTGCTATCACACACAGACTCAGACTCTTGGATGTTTTTTTTTTCCTTTCTGATCTCTCCAGCTATTTTTGGACACAGGGAAGCAGGTCCTAACTCAGACACATCACAGAGAGACATTGTCTCTGAGGTGGTGCTACCACACACTGACTCCTTGCATATTCACTGTAATTTGAGGCAGATCACCATGGCAAACATTGGGGATCATGAACACTGGTAAGAGTGTGGATAAAAAGAATGGAAGGTGAACTTAGATGATACATAGATCTTCCAAAATTCCCATTAAATTAAAAAAAAAAAAAACAAAAACCCAAGGTAAAGCCAGATTGTCACATAGAATTTAGACATCTGAACCTAATGAAAAAGTAGAGGTTGTCTAAAATCGGCTGAAACTAGGAAAAAAAAAATCCCTCATTGAACCTTCATTAAATAAGGTCAGACTAAGAGGCCATAAACTATTGATTTGATATGCCTGAGCTATGAAGCAGAGGCCAAATTACTGGTATGTCACTCCTGGAAATTAATTTTATTCTCCAGTTCAGCACAATTAAACCTTTGCCTTTAAGACATCAGTGGAAGGGAATGGCATTACTTGCTTTCTTTTTTCCCTCTCAATGACATCTCTTCAGTAGGAGACAGGAATTTGCCCTCTGTTTTCAGTTTGTATAACATCATACTGTGCTTAAATAACCTACAGGGTGAAATTCAACCTAATGTAACTTCAGTTCCTTCAGGAAAATACAGCTATATTTTTCTTAGCAAGTCATTCTTCAGAGGTGTGATATAACATCTGAAATAGAGTATTTTAAGGATCAGAGGAAATCTCACCCATGGGGTACAGTGATGCTACAAAATACAGAAGCCACAGCTCCTCACAGAGGAACAAAGTTTAAATAAAGATATAAACCCAGCAAAGCTTAGTCGCAGTGAACTGAGAAAAGTCGAGCAAACATGAACAGTTGATGCTTCACTTACAAACTACATCCAGCATACATCCTTCAGACAACAAGAGCTTTAATCTACTTTTCTAAATGTCTAGTATGTATTTTCTTTATAGATAGAGGCATAAAAACAGAGGGCATGCTTTTGCTCTTTAGTTGTATTTGTGGTTTTTGGTGTTTTTTTTTTATTTTCCTTTTTTATCTATCTGTATAGCTTTATACAGTTTGGAAGCTCTGTTTCAAAATTAAAATTAAATTAGAATATTTAATCAAATTTCGTAAGGATTGTTCCATTCTACATAGGTCCTCAAATACAGGCATATAGGGCACTCCTAGAAAGAAAAGTTGTAAATAAAATTAAAAAGTTAAAAATAGCAGAAAGTAACCTCAAGGATTTCTCATCTTAAAATAACTGTGCAAGAAGTAGATAGTCGCTATAGGTGATTGTGGTTTTTTTCATGGCAGCAGACATTTGCAATGGATATATCATGGTTCAGTGTCTATGTTAACAATAATCAATCCCAACTGCTACAATTGTATCCCTTATTCAATGGTACCATGTACGGATCTAGAGCCTGAAAACTATCAATATAAGCAGTATCATGTTTGGAAGCCTGCTCGGTCAGTCTCCTCATGTTATTCACAGTAGCCACTTAGGTCTTCTTTTATTGTCTTGCTGGATTACTTGAATTTTCTTATACAGAAGGATAATGAAAAACTACAGGCAATAATTAAGAGCAAATGCTGTTGTATCTACTAGCTATTTTGAATGTGAAATTCAGGTATGTTTGAACTAATTTGCATTTTGAAAGCTTCATAAGTTTCATGGATTTCAGTTACACCTTTTTACCTGAGGAGAAAGAAAATGTTGTCTAGTGTTTGAAAAATATTTATTCCTACTTATAATTAATCTATAGATAAAAAGCCTACAGATGTTACTATCTGTACAAGACAAGCACAGCTAACATTCCTTCTTCCCTTCAGAAACACTTGGTAGAGTCATATTCTCAAGATGCTGTGAAGTCTGTGCTGCTCAGTGCCACACTTCACACTTAAAGGTCTTCCTTCTAATTAAACTTTATAAACAACTGAATGCAAACAGGTTTTCCTGCTTTCAATTATACTAAGTTAGTAATTCAATAGCTATATGCACATTAATTTACCTAGAACTTAATGGAATTTGTGTACCCAGTTTCAACTGACTCTCACATTCGAAGAGCTATGTTGAAACTCTATTCACATTCCATATATTCTTGCTTGGTGAAAAAATAGTTGCACATGCATGTGATTGCCTCTTTGGATTGCTTTCAAAGCTTTCTTTAGGAATCTGAATACGCCCTTCTGTGGGAAAAACTGCAGAAACAAAAAAAAAAAGGAATTAAAAACTCTTAAAGACCGTCCCTCCTAGAAGTTTCTCAGACTTGATTGAGGGCTTCAGATACAGGAGATCCTAAAAGAGCAGGAAGGATCAAAGCCCCCCTCATCAAAACATTAGTTTCACCTTTCGCTGCACCTCCTACTTGCAGCCATTGGTGTAGAAACAGTAAAGCATGCAGAGAAGATGCATCTTCAGGAAAGATGTTTAAATGGGAATTCCACTATGGATTGAGCCTAGCAGAAAGGTTATCTAAGTTGTGCTATTTTTCTTCTTTGCTCCCTGCTGAGAAAATACACACCTTTCACTTTCTCAGTCTTCCATCACAGAGAAATTGCAGAATATCTGGAGCTACAAAAGAATTGTGGGATCTATACGTACATGCACACAAACACATTTGAAAACAGAGAGAGCATAAATCATCAGACACAGTGATTCATTCACTGTGAAATCATACTCTGACAAATCGATGAATTACTGCTGTATAACGAAGGGTAAATTTCACTCATCATGGTCAATTCATATCTATTGTGTTTGTCAGTATACTGTCACAGAGTAATTGAAAAAAATGATTGTATATTATGCATGAATAGCATTGTAAACACCATAGCCTATAAGGTGAAAAATATCTTTAAAATTTTAGTTTTGAACCACACATTTTTGACACAGTGAAAGAAGTCAAAGCACTTGGAGATTACATTAAAATTTTCATTAGAAAAGTAAGTTTGTTCTATGCTTCCTTTTATACCTAGATCAAAGAAGCTTGTGATGTGCCTCATGATTCTAAATAATATTATGCCTGTCCCCAAGGTCTTCACATATCCCACGGGAACTGCCAGTATACATCAATTGCTGTATAGGTATAAAGTATAATAAATAGATCTTGGTGTACTAGCTAGTATAAATTATAGCTCCTCATGTTTTATTGATCAGTAGTAGAGCATCTGTATTGACTTACAAATGTTGCTCAGGGAAGTGCATACATGTTCTACCTGCTTGTGAGCTGAATTACTGAAAATCCCTTGGAAGATGAGTGCTTCTCAGACCCCACATAGCATAAATAACTATGAAGAGGTCAGACGTAGCATGCTTTAACCTCTTTCCGGATGCTTAAACTGTAGGTGCCCGTGTTTTTGCATTTAGAAGGAATGTTGAAATAACAAACAACTGTTCATACATTGTTATTAATCACTTACAGTGAAGTAACTATCCCACATTTGTATGAGTTAAATCTATCCAATGTGTGATTAATTAGATGTGAGGATCAAAGCTACTTTTGCCTTTTGATGTATTATTTTTAAAATATATTTTTAAATGTCCTCTTTTTTTTATGCCAACAAAGAATAATAGAAAGGCATGTGACATGTGAACATAAATGTTCATATTGATTTAATACAACACATGCAGCGGGTGAAGCTAAATAAGAATTTTTGCACTAATTTATTCCTTATGTAATTTACAGAACATTGTGGTAAAGAAGACCATTCATTTAAGGATGTACATTTGGTTCTACAGACTTAGTTTGTGGGTTAGGATTGTCAAGGCCACTTAATGACAAAGATGCTAAACAAAAAAAATTAAATAAACTATTGGATAGTCATGTAATCTCTGGAGGTTTGGGGGTTTTGGGGGGAAGGGGTTATGGTTTTGGTTGTTTGGTTGTGGGTATTTTTGACAGGCAACTTAAACTTTCACAGCTTTATTGCTATCCTATCTTTTTAATATCAAGGAAACAGCACATTGGTTCAAGTGGCTCTCATGTGCTTGGAATATGATTACAGAAAATCTCCTTACAGCAGTTCTTGTTTTGCAGGCCTAGAGGTGTGTTTGGGAGGGCAGGTGGTCCTGCAACTATTTGATTAAAGAATGATCTGTTTCTACCAACAGTCATAATGGGTCCATCTAGCCCAATATTCTGGGCTTGAACCGTGGACATGGAGATGTCTAGGGAAGAATGTTAAAATCAGGTAACAGTCAAACAGCTGGGCCCAGAGGGTTGTGATCAGCGGCACAAAGTCCAACTGGAGACAAGTTCATGTATACCTCAGAGACTGATAACTGAGGCCAATGCTTTTTAACATGTTCATTAATGGCCTGTAGATTGCTAAGGTGAGGAGAGCCTGGGAGCGTTCTTCCCTAGAGATCATGGAGTCTCCATCCTTGTACATGTTCAAAATGCAACTGGACGTAGTCCTGGACAATAGGCTATAGCTGACTCTGCCTGAGCAAAGAGGTTAGACTAGATGATCTCAAGTCATCTTTGAACACGCAGAGACTCTGTGCAATTCAGTGACAATGCAAACGCCTATGGAAGAATGTTAATATAAGGTAACCATATAGAAATATTTCTCTTGAACACTCATCTAATAGTTTGTCTTGGGAATTATTTCAAGCAGAAGTGGTGTTTTAATGTTTTTATGAACAGCCATAAATTTCATAGTTTCCCATAAAATTGTTCTCTCTTTCTGTCTTCTACCATTTGATCAATGATTAAATAGTTAAGGCTCAGGAGAGGCACTACTTTTCAGAGTGTCTGCAGACTCACACTGAACCACTGAACCACTGAATTATTTGACTTATATTTTGAATATTATCCCAGCTATCTATAAATGTGTTTAGGGCCTAATATCATTTGCAGATGTGGATAGATTAGTTCAGTGGCAACTCACCATTTACATCAACTTTTTGAATGAGTTAAGTGCTTAACTTGCTATGGCACTTCTGAACCTGCCTATGAACACAACTACTTTTTCTGGCACACAAATTACTTTTGGACACTAGTTCCTAAAATCCTAAGTTAAAAGGTAACACATAGGAAATTGAGCTTGCTTGCCGAGTTAGCCCAATTTAAATGCTACCTTTGAGTTTTCCTTTTTAATTTACATCATAAGTGGTACTTATGTACTTATGATATTGTCCTAAATTTGTGACAATAATTAACTACTAAATATCTTCAGGATCTTTTATAGTACAGCTAAACTTTATCAACCTGCAAGCTTGTATTTTTTTTCAAGCAAAAGTTCTTTTTTCAAGAAAATTTTTGTTGAATTGAAAAAAATCCCATAGGGATTAATACAGAATAATTCTTGAGTAGTCATACACTAGTCCTCAGATGGCTGATTAGTTGCTTTTGCTCTCCGTTCTTTGTTTTCTTTGAATGATGTCATCTTTTAAGTCTTCAATTCCTGATATCATATTCTGTTATCATACTACAATAGCATGTTATTATCCTAAATGATGGTCATATGCTTTTTCAAAGCTTAAGAGTAAAAAGCTTGATTTGAAGCCATTCACAGGTTCACTCTCACACAGCAGCTTTAAGAGTAGATGCAGTTATCACAGTTTCTGCTGTTCAGGACCAAGCATAGGACCATCGGGAACAGCTAAAAAAGGCATAGGCAACATGCAGTTAGTTCTGATGTTATCTAATATAAAATGTTAATTATTGTTGTTCTGAATTTATTGACCTATTTTTGATGCCTCAATATTTCACAACTAATAATTTTAAATATGGCCCTTAGGTGCTTGAATATCAATAGTACTCAGTGAGATTTTTGCATCAAAGTAATTTAAAAATGAGACTTGGGCATGTTAATAAAAGTTTTCCTTTGTATTTCTCATCCTTGGGTATGAAGTTGATATAGTAAAACCTTCTAAACCCAAAGGCTTCTTATAAAAAGAAACACATTGAAATTGTGGAGTATACAATGGTTATATGATAATGTAAGACGGTAGTTACATAGACTCTTAGCACTATGTTTTGAGATAGATCAATGATATAAGGCAGCTTCACTCTAAAATTACTTCTACTAGAAGGATAACTTTGCTACACTTTTTACTTTTCTTCTGAAAAAAAAAAAATCTAAAATGTCAATGGCATCTAACGATATGCTACTGAACAGCATTTATCTAGACAGTAAATGTAAAAGCTCATTTTTTTAACCTTTCTATTTACAGCCAGATAAAAGGATACCCAAAATGTGAGCTTCTTTTGCCCAGGTAAACCTTCTTCTATCCTATATGTTATCTAAAAATACCTAGGAATCATGTAACATGATCAGTCGCTTCATCTGGATACTGAGAGCAATGAAGAAGTATGTTTCATGGCCATGGATTTAGAAAGACCAATGTCATGAGAGAATGAAACAAATCCACTGGAACTGGGCTTCTCAATAAATTGAGAGTTGTCTTATTCATATTGGTAACATCTAAAATACTTTTTTTTGTCAAAGCTGATTCCCTTCCAACCCTACCATTCTATGATTCTATTAGAAAGATCCAGATGTGGTTAAAAGAATCAAATGAAAACTGCTTACACAGAGTAAACTATCAACTCCTTAAGCCAATAGACATACCGAGGCTGACCAATTAACTCCTACCAGTAACTGCTTTTCTTACATGGCCACTGATCACCGCACTGATGGCAATGAATCCTTGTTCTTGGTTCATTTGTATCCCCTAGCATGAACAAAAACATCTGTGGTCTGAAAGCTTTCCTCAACAGCACTCCGGGGTTTTCTTCCTCTCAGTTCATTCCTCATAAGCCATTTCTACAATCTGATGACAGAAAAATGAAGGAAATTTTGGAAAGAATTTTTTTTTAGTCTTTTAGGATAACAATTTGCAAATTTCATTTAACATGTTGTTGCTTTTACAAACGTTATATTGCCAATTGGAAACACACAATGCAGCACCACACTTTGAAAATTATTTCAAAGGACAGCTATCCCTTGACATTCTTCAAATAGGTAACTTAAGGACATAAAATGTTCAATTAGTAAAATATCTATTGAGCATCTTGATTTATCTGGACTCACTAGCCTATGTCAGTCTCTCCTGTAAATGTTTTCAAAATAGCTCGTTAAAATCCTTCTGAACAAACCCCTAAAGTCTCCTTTGTTTACAGCTATCCTGAAAACAGTTAGTTTACTAATAATAATACTTAGTTCTCACCAGTCGACTCTCACTGCTTCTGAATATTTCTTGTCACCAGTTTTTCTCTGTCTAATCTATCTGGCTATACACATACACATTATGAAAACTTTGGACCACGGACTTTTTATCACTTACACAGAATCTAAGAAAAATTGTCCCTAAAAGCATTAGCAGAGAATCTAGACTCTATATGTGCCAATACTTGATAACAGCAACAATAATATACTTTCAAGATTTACGTGTCTTTGTTGAGCAGAAATTCTGAAATGCTATTGACAGAAGAGGCAACAGTAGCATTCTGTGAATTTAACAAAGAAATCAAGTCTTGTTTGTTGTTTTTTTTAAAAAAGGTGAAGAAAGATAATTCTTAATTTTCTTTTTTTTTCTTTCAACCCCTCCCCCAAAAAAAAAACCCAAAAAAAAACCCTAATCAAAGAAAGCAAGGAAGTTTTGTAAAACAAAACAAAACAAGCAAACAAAAAACAATGGCAAAACATTCCTGATATTCAATTGTAAAGAGATAGCATACTTAAGTGTCCTTCTACTATTGTGTCTGTGTCATAATATATAGTTCCCAGTGAAAGGGTCATAATAGCATTAAGAACAGTTGCTGATCCTGGATTTTGGTTATGGAAGCAGTTTTCATCAGTAATAGTTACAAAATTTATCCTTATATTTAAGCCGGTAACATTTGAAAATATTACTGTCTCTAGTAATCTGCAAATAGTCTGACAGACTCAAATTCTTGATGCACAGAGTAAACATGGAAATATGACAGTGCAGACTTCCTGCTTTGCTATTATCCACTTATTTGCATTTTCAGTAAAAACGTTAGTCTTATGATAAACTCTGTAGAAGTATCCCTTTTTCTCTTCCGAAACTTTAGGTGTGTATAACATTTTTTTCTGCATCCTAAACACATATCCACACAGAACTAGATCAATTAAAAAATTCATGAGCTATCAGAAGGTAACTACATTCAGTGTTCACTGAAATGGGTCAGCGTTAAACCAAAGACCCGGCAGCAAAAAAACCTGTTTTCAGTCCCCTGAGCATCCATCATGTCAGACAACCTTTAACTGTGTAATTATTTATTTCTGCTATACTCTAAAGGATCCTATGATACTTAGTAAGATGCAGGCAAATTAACTTTTATATTTGATATTTCATAAAAATGCAGAAAACACTTCTGTGGTCATAGTTTTTTTTCTTCTGTGCAGTGAACTTCGCAATTAGAACACAATTGGAAAAAGTACAAAAGAAGAAATACAGTCCACTTTGTGTGAACATATTCCGGGAAAATATTTTAATCAGAAATGAAGGCAGAAGTTAATGTTGTCAGATATTAAAATAAGGACCAAACCTTGATAACCTATTTTAGGAATGTGATAACATAATACAATCAAGTACTGTTCTGTTATAGCCACTGCAATTTAATTATGTAAAATCCCTTTTTTATGAGCCTACTTGATCAAAACACCCATTTTCATCAGAAGAAAAAAAACCCAGAAATAAACAAAGTAATTTTAACAGGTACATTTATTTATGTAACTAGATAGTTGCAGTCCTTGTCATTATACAGACTAAGCACTTAGTTTAGCAATATATTTAACTGTTTACATTAAACAAGATGAGAAGACTTGTACATAGCAATATGCAGTTTCACATAATATAGTTTCTGTCTGCCGCCCCCAGTAACAAGATAAGCAGATAGCCAGAGTATTTCAAGTAGTTGAGTGAAAAAGCTATCTCCTGCCAGCACAGATATAGTCACTCACTGAACATGCAGACTTATTCCATTACTGTGAAAGTAGAGAGTCGTTTTCAGGCTGCATTTTACTTTTATTTTGCAAAGGATTATGCAAGAGTTATCTTCATGAGATATAATCATTCAATTGCTTTTGATTCCCTGATATACTTCAAACCTGATTGGAAAGTACAGGAGATAAATTTTTGCATTTATTGTATCTGCTTTTCTTTGAGTCATAAATTTAAAAAAAAAACCAAAAAACACCAACTACTGTGACATTTTCTCTAGCTCAACACATCCTTTCCTTAGAATTGTCTCCTTTGAATAATGTCTTAATAATATCAAATATAAAAAGTGCATGAAGGGCTTTATAGTATACAAATGGTTAAAAAAGAATCTGGATTCACTGCATTTGTGGAAAGAAAGTTTTCAAGTAAGACCTCCTGAAACGGTAAGGACTCTTATTCATATTGAGGAAACACTAGATAAGATATTTGTCTGATCTTGAGTAGAATTTCAGCAAAAGTTCAAATGAAGGTTCAACAGAGTGCTCCATTCCTGAATACTTATAATAGTAAAAACACCATGAGAGAAAAATGTGCAGAGACAAAAGTCAATAACTTGAGAGAAGAAAAGGAGTTATTATCAAAGCCAGCCTTCCATCAGATACTCATGATTCCTAGTATAGTCATGGGATGCTAAATGCACATAAAAGTTGTGAGACAGAGAGCATTACTGTAAATAACTTTAAAAGCTGTTAAAAGGGGAGAGAAGGGAGGGGAAGTGAAGAGACCAAATGCAAATAAAATGACAACTAAGGAAAAGCAGAATTAGGTATGTTTTTTCTTCAAAATTATTTCATTTGACACAATGTCCTGGAAATGGCAAATGTCAAGTTTAAAGCACTAATTTTCATAATTGTTCTCTTTTACTAAGCTGATTTTCATTAACTGAAATATATTTTTCTATGGATATTAATTTGTGTTGAATAAAATACATGTTGAGGTACTCTGTGTTCCAGGTTTTAGGTAGCGCTGTGATTTATTTGAAATATTGGAATGGGCCTGATAAGATGTTAAACTCAACAGTCTTGAAAAATGTACCTAGAGATTCATCCACAGGTCTGACAAATTCAAGATGTATATAGATGAATGAATCAGCACAAGCATTTATTACTGGCGTAATCTGCTTTTAAGTTACAAAGAGATCTATCTACATACATTAATTGAAAAATCTGCATGAAACATGCAAAAATTGTCCAGCAAAACAGTACATTTGAAGATCTCAACTGAACATCATCTCTGTAGCTTGCATAGTATCTTTTCTGAAAGTAAAGAAATTTCCTCCTTTCTCTCATGCATCAGTTGTTGAGCTCTAACCAGTCTACCTCTCCAATCTACTTTCCTCTTTCTGCTCCCTATGTAAGACTTTCTTCTATTATGTTTGAACTAAAGCAAAGGTAAGTTTTTCTGAACCTAAAGAAACTAGATAGGAGTCAAGACTAGGTGACATACAAATTTCATTATACAGCTTCAGCTTCAAAGACACTAACTTTGTGAAGATTGTCAATATAAAATACTAATAGTGTAGAAATTTATATTAAGGGCAATTCATGCCTCAAGGCATGCTATATAACTTTCTGTAGGTAAGCGATGATGTTGCAATTACAAATAGAAAAGGTCATAATATATTTCTTGACACATTTATATATGCTTATGATGTGAAAATGGCATATATTGATATTGATTCTTACTTAGATGCTGTTTTGATATATGCTTTTATTTCATAGACATCGACCTTTATGTGATCCCTTTTTGTATGGGGGAATTTTACCACACATTCAGACTGATACAATATTGGTCTGAATGAACACTTCCACGGCGTTCATTATTTGTCTAATTTACATAGTAATAACCCTATCTGATGTGCCATAACAGTACTAAAGATGGTATAGAGTACTAGAGATAGCATAGAGACTGAGTTTAAATATGCCATAGCTTTGTTATGGAAGATAGCATATTACACTGATCTTGGATGTTCTGTGAGGATTTTAATCACAGAATCACAGTTCTTTGTTATTAAATATAGTTATATTAAATATATAATATTAGTTCTTAGTTATTTAAATATAGAACTTTGCAAAAAAAAAAAGTAAAGAAACAAGCAAACCATTTTTCTTCTGTGTATTATGAGAGAAAAAGAGATTTTGTAAGTTCTGAAAGAGTAAGAGAAAAAATAGGTTGTCAAAACCTACTTAGTAATACAGAACACATGGGAGAATGAGAACAAGTTGATAAGTTTTATGCTGAATATAGATATAAATCCTTTTATTTGGAAATTTATTTGCTAATACAATGATGCAATGGAAACCCAGATCACATAAAGTAGATAGATCGAGACCTTTCTGTTACACTGAGCTTCCAAAAAGGATAGTAAATTACTTTCAAATAAAGGAAAAGAAAATTTTAGCAACTTTTAAATGATTTTAGTAACTTCATAAATTATTATTTCCTGGCCTACAGTGCCCACGCAGGAGAGGTTCTTGTTTCACGTGCTGGATTCATTTCAGCTAGATGAGTAATGTTTTGAGAACTGTCCCCTAACATTCATGAAGCCTTTTCATTTTTTTTTTTACATTATCCCTGGCAAATAGCTGTGTATCAGCTCTGCTCCTTTCAGCAAACCCTTCTTAAAGCAGAGATTTTCATTTCCCTGCTATGAACTGTGGTTGAACTAGACAGTTAAAGAAAAGGGGTTTTGTCATGCTGAGCACCTTCTGTTTGTTACTCAGGTATTCAGGCACTTGCAAGATCCAATAGACATTAATTGAATTCAGATTCTTGTCATTGATTTAAGTTAGATTTTCATGGAGAAGAGCACCATGTAAGCAAACAGAGAAAGGACTTTTTCACACAGGTACTCCTGGATCAGGCAACTCAGTTTACAGTAGGTAAGATGTCATGTGGGATGGGAATTTGTAGTCACAAGAGTCCTCTCTTCCATTGGATGAAATAATATTCCCAAATATACTGAACTGCAGAAGCTGGATACACATACACAAAGTTTAATTCAGAAATTAATTTTAATATCAATAAAATGGGATAAAATCATCACTAAAGACCAGAGACTTTCCTCCTGATGAAATCTAAGAGGTCCAATACCACAATAAAAGGATGTAACACTATAAATATACATAGGAGACTAAGCCTTTATGAGCTCTACAACATACACACAAGCACTAGGTTGTCAATTCTTTACTTTTGAAAAATATAAACTTAGCTGCAAGTCTAGATTAATTGCAACAGGACTAGATATAGTATTCCATACTATGGAATAAAACATTGAGCCTTACTGACCATAGAAAACAGCTTCCTTTTTATCAGCTTTTCAAAATTCTGAAGTTGTTTAGGTTTTTAGTTACTTGGATTTACAAATCCTAAATAAAACCTTAACCTAAGATTAATTAAACCTGGAGGAATAAGCAACACCTCTTAAAGAAACATACAGTTTATGACATTGCAGGTGCCAACTCAATTAAAATATCTTTGAGTCCTACAGTATACTGAAGTAAATTGGGTTCTAGACCTCAATGCTATATTTTAATGCTGTAGATTTAGAAGTTGTAAGTCTAAACCTAGTCTTCATAATATAAAGGACTGATGACCACAATAAAAAGGGTATAATGACTTCATCCCAGTAAAGACCTATGCCTTTCCTTCTTCTTTATGACCTGAGCAATTTTGAAGACATTCAGTATATTAAATTCCAACACTAATCATCCTAGACTAAATTAAAACTAGCCTACCACTCCACGAACACTAGACAAATCCATGGCTCACACAGAGACCAACCTTATTCCTGATGTTTATGAGTGTCACTGTAACTGGGACTCTCTACTCTCTGCAGTTAAAACTTAATTCTAGCTTTAAGATCAGTTTTAGAACCAAAAGGATCAGTAACTTACAACAAAACACAACATAGTACTTTAACATCAGCCCTTCTTTTCCTTTGTGAGATGATACATAACACTAATGTAATCTGAGCTTGTAAAACTGCGCTTTTGTGAACTCACAATTCCAACCATTCAGAACCAAGGAATTTTAGTTCACAATTTATCACTGTCTTTTAGCACTTTGGTATATTAATATCATNAAAAAAAAACCAAAAAACACCAACTACTGTGACATTTTCTCTAGCTCAACACATCCTTTCCTTAGAATTGTCTCCTTTGAATAATGTCTTAATAATATCAAATATAAAAAGTGCATGAAGGGCTTTATAGTATACAAATGGTTAAAAAAGAATCTGGATTCACTGCATTTGTGGAAAGAAAGTTTTCAAGTAAGACCTCCTGAAACGGTAAGGACTCTTATTCATATTGAGGAAACACTAGATAAGATATTTGTCTGATCTTGAGTAGAATTTCAGCAAAAGTTCAAATGAAGGTTCAACAGAGTGCTCCATTCCTGAATACTTATAATAGTAAAAACACCATGAGAGAAAAATGTGCAGAGACAAAAGTCAATAACTTGAGAGAAGAAAAGGAGTTATTATCAAAGCCAGCCTTCCATCAGATACTCATGATTCCTAGTATAGTCATGGGATGCTAAATGCACATAAAAGTTGTGAGACAGAGAGCATTACTGTAAATAACTTTAAAAGCTGTTAAAAGGGGAGAGAAGGGAGGGGAAGTGAAGAGACCAAATGCAAATAAAATGACAACTAAGGAAAAGCAGAATTAGGTATGTTTTTTCTTCAAAATTATTTCATTTGACACAATGTCCTGGAAATGGCAAATGTCAAGTTTAAAGCACTAATTTTCATAATTGTTCTCTTTTACTAAGCTGATTTTCATTAACTGAAATATATTTTTCTATGGATATTAATTTGTGTTGAATAAAATACATGTTGAGGTACTCTGTGTTCCAGGTTTTAGGTAGCGCTGTGATTTATTTGAAATATTGGAATGGGCCTGATAAGATGTTAAACTCAACAGTCTTGAAAAATGTACCTAGAGATTCATCCACAGGTCTGACAAATTCAAGATGTATATAGATGAATGAATCAGCACAAGCATTTATTACTGGCGTAATCTGCTTTTAAGTTACAAAGAGATCTATCTACATACATTAATTGAAAAATCTGCATGAAACATGCAAAAATTGTCCAGCAAAACAGTACATTTGAAGATCTCAACTGAACATCATCTCTGTAGCTTGCATAGTATCTTTTCTGAAAGTAAAGAAATTTCCTCCTTTCTCTCATGCATCACTTGTTGAGCTCTAACCAGTCTACCTCTCCAATCTACTTTCCTCTTTCTGCTCCCTATGTAAGACTTTCTTCTATTATGTTTGAACTAAAGCAAAGGTAAGTTTTTCTGAACCTAAAGAAACTAGATAGGAGTCAAGACTAGGTGACATACAAATTTCATTATACAGCTTCAGCTTCAAAGACACTAACTTTGTGAAGATTGTCAATATAAAATACTAATAGTGTAGAAATTTATATTAAGGGCAATTCATGCCTCAAGGCATGCTATATAACTTTCTGTAGGTAAGCGATGATGTTGCAATTACAAATAGAAAAGGTCATAATATATTTCTTGACACATTTATATATGCTTATGATGTGAAAATGGCATATATTGATATTGATTCTTACTTAGATGCTGTTTTGATATATGCTTTTATTTCATAGACATCGACCTTTATGTGATCCCTTTTTGTATGGGGGAATTTTACCACACATTCAGACTGATACAATATTGGTCTGAATGAACACTTCCACGGCGTTCATTATTTGTCTAATTTACATAGTAATAACCCTATCTGATGTGCCATAACAGTACTAAAGATGGTATAGAGTACTAGAGATAGCATAGAGACTGAGTTTAAATATGCCATAGCTTTGTTATGGAAGATAGCATATTACACTGATCTTGGATGTTCTGTGAGGATTTTAATCACAGAATCACAGTTCTTTGTTATTAAATATAGTTATATTAAATATATAATATTAGTTCTTAGTTATTTAAATATAGAACTTTGCAAAAAAAAAAAGTAAAGAAACAAGCAAACCATTTTTCTTCTGTGTATTATGAGAGAAAAAGAGATTTTGTAAGTTCTGAAAGAGTAAGAGAAAAAATAGGTTGTCAAAACCTACTTAGTAATACAGAACACATGGGAGAATGAGAACAAGTTGATAAGTTTTATGCTGAATATAGATATAAATCCTTTTATTTGGAAATTTATTTGCTAATACAATGATGCAATGGAAACCCAGATCACATAAAGTAGATAGATCGAGACCTTTCTGTTACACTGAGCTTCCAAAAAGGATAGTAAATTACTTTCAAATAAAGGAAAAGAAAATTTTAGCAACTTTTAAATGATTTTAGTAACTTCATAAATTATTATTTCCTGGCCTACAGTGCCCACGCAGGAGAGGTTCTTGTTTCACGTGCTGGATTCATTTCAGCTAGATGAGTAATGTTTTGAGAACTGTCCCCTAACATTCATGAAGCCTTTTCATTTTTTTTTTTACATTATCCCTGGCAAATAGCTGTGTATCAGCTCTGCTCCTTTCAGCAAACCCTTCTTAAAGCAGAGATTTTCATTTCCCTGCTATGAACTGTGGTTGAACTAGACAGTTAAAGAAAAGGGGTTTTGTCATGCTGAGCACCTTCTGTTTGTTACTCAGGTATTCAGGCACTTGCAAGATCCAATAGACATTAATTGAATTCAGATTCTTGTCATTGATTTAAGTTAGATTTTCATGGAGAAGAGCACCATGTAAGCAAACAGAGAAAGGACTTTTTCACACAGGTACTCCTGGATCAGGCAACTCAGTTTACAGTAGGTAAGATGTCATGTGGGATGGGAATTTGTAGTCACAAGAGTCCTCTCTTCCATTGGATGAAATAATATTCCCAAATATACTGAACTGCAGAAGCTGGATACACATACACAAAGTTTAATTCAGAAATTAATTTTAATATCAATAAAATGGGATAAAATCATCACTAAAGACCAGAGACTTTCCTCCTGATGAAATCTAAGAGGTCCAATACCACAATAAAAGGATGTAACACTATAAATATACATAGGAGACTAAGCCTTTATGAGCTCTACAACATACACACAAGCACTAGGTTGTCAATTCTTTACTTTTGAAAAATATAAACTTAGCTGCAAGTCTAGATTAATTGCAACAGGACTAGATATAGTATTCCATACTATGGAATAAAACATTGAGCCTTACTGACCATAGAAAACAGCTTCCTTTTTATCAGCTTTTCAAAATTCTGAAGTTGTTTAGGTTTTTAGTTACTTGGATTTACAAATCCTAAATAAAACCTTAACCTAAGATTAATTAAACCTGGAGGAATAAGCAACACCTCTTAAAGAAACATACAGTTTATGACATTGCAGGTGCCAACTCAATTAAAATATCTTTGAGTCCTACAGTATACTGAAGTAAATTGGGTTCTAGACCTCAATGCTATATTTTAATGCTGTAGATTTAGAAGTTGTAAGTCTAAACCTAGTCTTCATAATATAAAGGACTGATGACCACAATAAAAAGGGTATAATGACTTCATCCCAGTAAAGACCTATGCCTTTCCTTCTTCTTTATGACCTGAGCAATTTTGAAGACATTCAGTATATTAAATTCCAACACTAATCATCCTAGACTAAATTAAAACTAGCCTACCACTCCACGAACACTAGACAAATCCATGGCTCACACAGAGACCAACCTTATTCCTGATGTTTATGAGTGTCACTGTAACTGGGACTCTCTACTCTCTGCAGTTAAAACTTAATTCTAGCTTTAAGATCAGTTTTAGAACCAAAAGGATCAGTAACTTACAACAAAACACAACATAGTACTTTAACATCAGCCCTTCTTTTCCTTTGTGAGATGATACATAACACTAATGTAATCTGAGCTTGTAAAACTGCGCTTTTGTGAACTCACAATTCCAACCATTCAGAACCAAGGAATTTTAGTTCACAATTTATCACTGTCTTTTAGCACTTTGGTATATTAATATCATCTGGACTCCTTTTTTTTTTTTTTTCTTTTCTAAGTTTTGAAAGACCTAAGCTTCAAATTGCTAAATTTACCCATGAAGAATGAGCTCAAGAAAACAAGAAGTTTAAGACTCAGAAGAAAGCAGATTTCTTTCACATCCTGTTGCCAAAATCAGGTTAGCTCTGAACTGGCGAGTCTGGAAATCCTCTCCCCAGTTCCAGTGTTAAATCTGTGCTTCACAAAACCAAAAAGTTTACAAAAATTAAAAAAGAAAAAAAAAAAAAAGTTTAATCAGCAGTATAGCCTAGCCTTTTCCCGATCTTTTCAAACACTTTTATTGCCCTTTAATTACTTAGATACAAATTCAAGTGCTCCTCTTGTTATAGGCATGAGACTACAAACTGATGCTTTTCAGCTTTGAGTTCTATGGATTTGAATTCCACAGTGCAGCCAAAGCACCACTCAGTAGGAAGATAACACCTAACAGAGAAGCAGGCATACCTTACCTCGTTAAGACAGACAAGACAAAAGCCTTTGCAGATCTCCATACCATCATCATTTCAACCTAAGGAATACTGAAGATATGTGGGATGCTTTACTTTTGTTTAGGATGCACTGGCACAAATCATTACACTAATTTAATTTTCAAGGCCTTTAATCAAAATAACAGTATAGTTCATAAAAGTGCAACTGGTTCTGTTCCAGTAAGGCCTAGAGTAGGATAAATGCCATGAAAGCAAACTTTCTTTATGTGACTTAAAACAAGTATTAAAAAAGAAGACTTAAAGTAGTCTATTTGAGTAGCCCTCTTCCTGAGATAGATCAGTGAAGAAAAGTATGATTCAGAAAAGTGTCTCATTTCTGAAGCAAAGCTAAAATGCTTCTCAAAAGTTAACATGGAGATAATCTGTAAGATCAAAATGTAAATATGAGGCTGTCTAACTTGCTTTTGCATAGAGAATGTATTCCTGCTTCTTAAAAAAATACAAACAAAAAAACCCAGTTTTCCAGATCAGTCATCTCTTCCAGTTTAAAGGCTCAGAAAATTAATAATTGAAATATTTGTGTGTCCTCCCTTCATTAGTACCTTGAAGAACTAGTTGTACCTAGAAACGTAAAATCTTTTTAGTTGGGTTTTTTTTTATTCACCTTAGAATTTCCCTGGTTTTCTTTACTGTTGCATGTGTGTATTTAACATATATCCACAAATAGCTGTAGCTTGTAGGTTGACGTAGTAAACTCCTCTTTAGGCTCACAGGGCACATGATGGATTAGCTGACATCATTTAGCATTTCATTATACTGATGTTGATATATGATTATTATTTTGACATGGCTGCCTTGAAAGTCTTGAAAAGTACGGTGAAAGGGTATCTAATCAAATAGTCAGTGATATTTTACACAGTAAAAATCCTCTAGAGTAAAAGAAAGTCAATAAAAATAATTAAACTATGAAAATTTAAATATTCCTATTCAAATTCTGCCAGACAAAGAGATACATGCAAAGGCAATCCAATTTTTTTTTTTTTTTTAAAGTTTATGTAGAAAAATGCCACCACTCAAATTTGTCTCTCGTATAAATTACCGCCTTTTCTCCTCTAAAAAGGAGTGAGGAAGAGAGAGGGTGGGAGCGGTCATCTGTGGTTCAACTTCAGTTTGCAGAGAGTAGCCAAGAACAGTCATAAAGGTTGCTTTTCTTGTTTGTTTGTTTTGTTTTTTTTTTAATTATTATTTTCCAGGTCTGCATTTCAAGACAGGAAACTATTTAGAGTGGTAAAGAGGTACACATCCTTGCAGGATGATTACCAAATATTTGAGGGTTGTGTTGTTTTGGTTTGATCTGCTTTCCAAAGGCTACAACTAATTGAGATACTGAGGAGCCCTTCCTGAAGTGCTGTCATAAGACATTGGGGGCCAGATGAGGAAAAGAACAAGGGTAGAGCTTCTGCTAATCATCCTCCTTCTCTCTGTGTAAATGTGATTCAGATAGGGTATGGGTTTTGTCCTAGTTTTTTCTAGTGTAGAGAATTTTATTCCTGCTGTAAAAACAATGTCAGATCAGTTCATATTTAACTGACAGAGAGCTTGCTTGAAACTGTGTCTGACCCCATTACTGAGAAGATGTATTTGCCCTCTGCCACAGTCTCAATGTTTATGGGCCCTTGATTGCCCCTTAGTCACAGGCTGCTATTGTGTTCAGAAGTGCTTTTTTTGAAGCTGCACTTGGTGTAGCAATTGCAACTGTTTCACCCTCATAGAGCCCAAGCCATAATTATCCTCACCTTTGCCATCTCTGAGTCAGTGCAATTCAAAGTGCCAATTTTGATCTTTAAAGCTTTATGCAGCTGAAGTCCCTATAATTTGAAATTACCTTATATTTTCCTAAATGGGAGCTCAGAGATCAGTCAGAAGTACTTGAGTTATCAATCCCCATGTGCATACCCGGGGCTGGTTGCAGGAGAATTTCTCCGGAGGACACTTGACTTCTGTATTTCCTTCCGATCTATTGACTTACCCAGCCATTCTATAAGCTCCTGTTCATTGCCTATATAGCAAACAAGAATTGAGATCTATGAGGCTAGGCTTTGAGGTAAAATAGTGAGAATAGTGTTAGTGTCTTACAGAGATGTGATGATTATGTGGGAATATAATTTCTGGCTGTCTTATTATTTCATGACAAGAGTTCTCTGACACGATTGCTTGCTGACAATCTGATACTAGATTTCTATTTTAGTTTGGGGGAAATAATTCCAAAACTGGAAGATCCTTGTTTCTCTTAAAAAACCCCAAATAATCTAATCCATAGAATTATTTCTTTTTTGGCAGCTGAGCTAAAACTTGTTTCAGCTTAGTTAGTTTCATAAGAACAAAGATACATGAACAGATGATGGGAATCACCAAACATTGCTAAAATGATTATAAGACTGAAAGTTTTTTCAGAACAGTGAATGGTGCCACTGAGGAGTGATTTCAAGTATTCTCTTTTGCACCTTTCCTATAGGTTAGCAAAATGCAACAGAATATATTCATTTTGTTTAGAATAACATATCAAAAGCATACACTTGGAAGACTCATCTATGACCATGACAGTCAACAATCATTATAACGGCTTTATTGATGGTACTTCCACAAACAAAAATCAAAGGGCAAAGAAAACATGAAATAACAAGGGAATATTCAGTAACTATCAGAATGACTTTGTCAATAGTATTTATAACGTTAGAAACCAGTTTTAGGTGGCAGAATTATATATATCAAGAAGACTTATGAATACACTTGCCTGGACATCTTGGCTCCAACAATTTGTCTGAAGTGCTAAGCACCATTACCCACCGTTGGAGAGTGACAGCATACCCCTTTATTCTTCAATTAAAGTACTTACTGTCAGTATAGCATGTGTGTAGCAGGAAATCCAAATCAGAAGCCTCTGGAATTTTGGTTATCTTAACCAACTACTTTTGAGAGATGCTTCAGTCTCACTTACAGGAAGTTAACGCAACTAATCACCACTGTACTTCTCCAAACATTGACAGTTAAAGTTTAGGCAAAAGTTTAAACTGCTGCTTCTCCGTCTTTTCATTACTCAAAACAGCAACCAACCACAATATGGTTATGAATCTGAAACACAGCAAAATCTATAATCCAAAATTATTGTATCATTGCAACTGTTCTGAGTGGAAGTGTGGATTAAGTTTGTTTCTAGCCCTTAACTACAATGTCTTTAAAGTGCTCCCCTTTCAGCTCTTCTCTGGAACACTATTTTCAATGCAGTTTACTATATGAAGGTCACTTTGAAGCAGTTTTCACAGAAGGAAAGATCATTTGGCCGAGTGGCACTTGGATAAGAACTTAGTACAATTCCATTTAGGTCTTCAGAGAGTAACTCTGAGATGCTAAGTAAACCAATCATATGTGTCTATTGTGGAAATCTACAATGCCAGAGAATTTTGACAAACTTTCCAGATGAGTTCATTCAAAGTGATCATTCCCAAGCAGAACTGGCTTGTATGCACTATTTGGAAATGCACTTAGTATTTATGTACAGCAGTTTGTACCTGCTCTTCTTAACACAGAATGTACTGCACACTCACTCGGCTGATAGATTTTAGTGGTGTATCTTAAAGGAAATAACGATCCAATGTCTTCAGAAGCAAATTTGACTTTTGGAGGGAGGCCATGACTTCAAGGTCCTTCTGGATAAATGGTGTCATTAAAAAATACTTTACCTTCTGAGAATCATAGAGTGCTTTACAATTCAGTGTTATACTTTCACTCTCAGGTAAATAACTTTTAAAGCAGTTTCTGTATTTCTCCCAAAATTTTACGTACCCTACTATTCAGACACTACTCAGGCCATACTTTTAAGTGATCCCTGCCACTTTGCAGTGCCACTTCTCCTGGACTTTGGCAAGAATAATTGTTTGGGAGTTACTCTGAAGGAGGGAAAATCACACGATAAATATGCCTTTTTTGGTTATGCTTTACTATTTTTGACAAGGGTATGGCGTTTTGCTTTTTTGGGGGGAAGCTGAAATCCTTTGTTGTGCTTTGAAAAAGTACAGTTTCCCCTGCACAAAAAAAAAAAAAAAAAAAGAAAAAAAAAAAAAAAAAAAGAAAAAAAAAAAAAAAAAAAGAATAATAGGAAACAAAAACAACAGAGGAGGAAAAAAGCCACAAACACTCCCGAAAATGATAAAAAGAAATAAAGTAAAAAAGAATCATTAAAAAAAAAAAAAAAAAGGAAACAAAAACAAAAAAGGAGGAAAAAAACAAAAAACACACACGAAAAAAAAAAAAAGAAAAAAAAAAAAAAAAAAAGAATAATAGGAAACAAAAACAACAGAGGAGGAAAAAAGCCACAAACACTCCCGAAAATGATAAAAAGAAATAAAGTAAAAAAGAATCATTAAAAAAAAAAAAAAAAAGGAAACAAAAACAAAAAAGGAGGAAAAAAACAAAAAACACACACGAAAAAAAAAAAAAGAAAAAAAAAAAAAAAAAAAGAATAATAGGAAACAAAAACAACAGAGGAGGAAAAAAGCCACAAACACTCCCGAAAATGATAAAAAGAAATAAAGTAAAAAAGAATCATTAAAAAAAAAAAAAAAAAGGAAACAAAAACAAAAAAGGAGGAAAAAAACAAAAAACACACACGAAAAAAAAAAAAAGAAAAAAAAAAAAAAAAAAAGAATAATAGGAAACAAAAACAACAGAGGAGGAAAAAAGCCACAAACACTCCCGAAAATGATAAAAAGAAATAAAGTAAAAAAGAATCATTAAAAAAAAAAAAAAAAAGGAAACAAAAACAAAAAAGGAGGAAAAAAACAAAAAACACACACGAAAAAAAAAAAAAGAAAAAAAAAAAAAAAAAAAGAATAATAGGAAACAAAAACAACAGAGGAGGAAAAAAGCCACAAACACTCCCGAAAATGATAAAAAGAAATAAAGTAAAAAAGAATCATTAAAAAAAAAAAAAAAAAGGAAACAAAAACAAAAAAGGAGGAAAAAAACAAAAAACACACACGAAAAAAAAAAAAAGAAAAAAAAAAAAAAAAAAAGAATAATAGGAAACAAAAACAACAGAGGAGGAAAAAAGCCACAAACACTCCCGAAAATGATAAAAAGAAATAAAGTAAAAAAGAATCATTAAAAAAAAAAAAAAAAAGGAAACAAAAACAAAAAAGGAGGAAAAAAACAAAAAACACACACGAAAAAAAAAAAAAGAAAAAAAAAAAAAAAAAAAGAATAATAGGAAACAAAAACAACAGAGGAGGAAAAAAGCCACAAACACTCCTGAAAATGATAAAAAGAAATAAATTAAAAAAGAATCATTAAAAAAAAAAAAAAAAGGGAGAAAAGGTGGGGAAAAAAGCCAACAGAGCAAAAAAGAAAAACGAAAGAAAAGAGAGATTCTAAAATGTCTGTGGGGAAGCGAGAGATTCCCATGCTCGGCCTCCTTGGAGCGAACCGGTCCTTCCAGCGGCTGTGCCGGCGGGCGCCCGCAGCCGCGCGGCAGGGAAAGCAGCTACCCGATGAGCCGAGCCGAGTCGGGCCGAGCCGCGCCGCGGCTGTGGGGCCAGCGGGGCCTGCGACCGGCGGTAGCCGTGGAGCGTGGCCGCGAAAAGGACCCTAAGGCGGCGAAGTGTAGCGCTCCTTGCCTCACCTGCGGGCGACCCAGGTGCGCGGCAGCGGCCCCGCGCGGAGCCGTGGCGGCGGGGAAAGGCGAGCGCTGCAGCGGTGAGGAGAGGGAGGGGGTGTTGCTGCTGGGAGCGGGGTCCGAAGGGGACGTACGGAGTGCGAAAGAAGACCGAGGGCGAGAGAGGGAGGGAGGGAAGGAAGGAGGGAGGGAAGGAGGGAGGCGGGGGAAGAAGGAGGGAAAGAGGGAGGGATTCGGCAATCCGGCACAGCTTCTCCACTCTCACTCTCTCTGCTGCTGCAACTCTTCAACTCTGCCCGTTCTTTGCCTGGACATGTCTTAAGAAAGTTGGATCTCTCCTTCTCCCTCGCCTTTTAATTTTTTTTTCCATTTTCTTTTATTTTTTTTCCCCCCTTCCCCTCCCCATCTATTTTTCCTTCCCACCTTCGTTTAAGTTTAAAGCAGCGGATGGGTCGGAGCCGACATGCCGGGCTGTGGCGATGGGGCCAGTCACCGCGATTGCTGCGCGCTGGAGCCGCACTGAGCGCCGGGGCCGCGGTGGAGTTCACGCTCTAGAGGTGTGCGGGCACCGGGGCATTGCTCTCTTCTTCACAAAAGGACAAAAAAGAAAAGCGGGAAGGAAGCTTTCGGAGATGAACTGAGCTGCAGCGGACTTTGCGAAAAGAGCGCCGAGTCCAGCTGGTCTGGTGAGTTCTTTGTTTAATGAGTTTATTATCAGCAGGGTGCTTAGAGGGCTCCCGTAAGAGTTCTGATATTCCAGTTTGTTACGTTATTGAAAATAGTCGGCTTTTCGCTCCAACCTATAGTTTAGAACTGTGTAACGTATGTATGTTTATCTAGATATCAGCATATCTATATACGCAGAGACTTTACCCCAAGCTATGCATACCTAGGGCAGGGAGCACCCCCGGCTACAACCTCCCCCTTCACGGAGAGAGCCGTACGGCCAGCTGCCAGCTGCCCGGCCCAACCCCCTGCAGCCGGAGCCGGGCTCGACGCCGCGGGCTCCCGGCTCAGCTCCACTCGGCCGAGCGCGGGCTGCCTGCGGGCGCCGTGCCCGGTCGCCCGTGCGCTGTGGCGCGGCGCCCCCTGCCTGGCCGCCGCGGAACTGCGCCACCGCCGCGGGGCGGCCGGTGCTCGAGCCCGGGGGCTGCCCCAGGAGGGGGCTCGGGCGCTGCGCGGCCCCTGCACGGCAGAGCCTGCCAGCTGCAGGCTGGTGAGCCTGAGCACCGGGCGCTTTCTGCGAGGTCGGTGCCTCCGGACCCGCAGCCCCGCGCGTTCGGGGCTTTGGTTACAGAAGAACCACTCGCTTCATTTATGCACGTGGCTGATAAAAGACGTGCCGTGGCCAGCGCGCACTAAATGCGACTCCGCCGGCTTCTCCCGCCTGCAGACGGCAGGGTCGGGATTCCCCAGGCGAGTGTTTGATCGTTATTAAGTGCCATCATTTATTAATGACCGGGGAACCCTCCGAGGTCTCTCTCGGAGCATTTAATCTTTAAACGTAGGGCTGGTTCACACGCATCCCTCCGTGCCGACTCCTGCAGAACGCTTCTCCGCCCGCGGTAGCCCCTTATCGGCTTTCCTGGGCCGGGGCTCATCGTCGT
The DNA here is from genome assembly GCA_013401255.1 of Urocolius indicus. Classification (NCBI taxonomy): domain Eukaryota; kingdom Metazoa; phylum Chordata; class Aves; order Coliiformes; family Coliidae; genus Urocolius; species Urocolius indicus. Next base: position 381,633 of record WBNH01011925.1, on the reverse strand, counting down.
CGCCAGCGCGCTTCCCCCGCCTCCGCTTTTCCCGGCGGCGACGGACGGCGCTGCTCCTTCGAACGGTGTCGAGGAGCCGCGGTAGCCGTCCTTCTGCCGAGACCTCCCTCCACGCTGCCGTTAAGCGGCGGAGGCCGGGACGCCCGAGGTCGAGCCCAGCGGCACCAGCCAGTCCGCGGCCGCTCCCGCTCGCCGCACGGGGAACGAGGGAGCGGCCGCCGAGGCGCCGCGATCGCCGCAGGGAGGTTCCCGTCGCCACCGCCGCGGGGAAGGACGGCGGGGCTCGTCCCGGGCAGCCGCTACTCTTCGGACGGCAAAGCCCCCGCCATCGAGGGCCGGCTGTTCCCGGGGGCTGCGGTGGTCTCCCTCGCCAGCCCCTGGCGGCAGCTTTCTTTAAGTTTCCGAGTAGCTCCTCCGAAGGAGCACTTCGCCGCGCGCGTTCCCGGAGCGACAACCCCTCCGTGCCGCCCCGGCGGGGACGGAGCGAGGCGAGTGCGGTGGAAGCCGAGAGCTCCCCCCCTAGCCCAGCGCCGCCCGGAAGAGCGGCGTGCGCCGCGGCTCCGCGTCGGCCCGTTTCATCGCAGCCGCCGGGGCCGGGGCCGGGACCGGGGCCGGGCCCCAGGCAGGGAGGCGGGACGGGGTGCGGGGGCTGCTGCCGCTCCCGCGCAGCGCCGCCGAAACGAGTTCCGGAGCGGCGGGCAGTCCAGCGTCGCGGAGGAATACAGTGGCGGGGGGCGCCGCGGCGCAGCGGGGGCGGAGGGGCACTGGCGAGGCGCGCGGGCGTTCGGCGAAAGAAAGGGGGAGCGGCGTGGCGGGCACCACGCGGGGCTGCCCCCGGCCCAGCTCCCGCCCCCGGCGAGCCGCGGAGAGGTGAGGTGCGGCGCGGCGCAGGGCTGCNCCCCCGCCCGCCCGCCGCGCCGGGCTGGGGTGGCTCCGGGCCCTGCGGCCGCCGCGCTGCCCGGAGAAGCAGCCGGCAGCACTTCAGCCGGCAGCACTTCAGTTCAGTTCAGCCGGCAGCAGTTCTTCAGTTCAGTTCAGCCGGCAGGTTGCTCTTGAGTTGCGCCGAGGAGAGGGGGGGTGGCGGTGATAACATTCCCCGGCAGAGAAGGTGTCTTCGGATGCTTCTGATGCAAACTGAATTCCCTGGTAAGCCGGCAGGGGCGAATCACGGCAAGCGAGTACCTCGGGGTGAGTTTTTTTGGTTTTGGTTTGTTTTTTTTTTTTTTGTGCCTTTNGGTGCGGCGCGGCGCAGGGCTGCTCTGACGCGCCCAGGAGGAGTTGGGAGAAGTTTCAGTGTCGAGGGCAGAGTGGCCGTGGTGGCCTGGAGAGGGGGCGGCCGGGCGGCTCGGACTCCCCCCCGCGGGAGCTGAAGCTGTGAAGCGAGGCCGGGAGCTCGGCTGAGGCCGCCCGGAGGCGCCGGGCGAGCGGCCGCCTCGTGCTCGGGGGGGCCCCGCGGGAANTCTTCAGTTCAGTTCAGCCGGCAGGTTGCTCTTGAGTTGCGCCGAGGAGAGGGGGGGTGGCGGTGATAACATTCCCCGGCAGAGAAGGTGTCTTCGGATGCTTCTGATGCAAACTGAATTCCTTGGTAAGCCGGCAGGGGCGAATCACGGCAAGCGAGTACCTCGGGGTGAGTTTTTTTGGTTTTGTTTTGTTTTTTTTTTTTTTGTGCCTTTGTTTGCACTTTTACCACCGCGTCCCTCGTTGCGTTGCCTCGCTGGATTCCTCCGAAAGATAAAGGGCAGATTCCGCAAGGACGCGGCGTTGAGCCGCGGCTCTGGGAGGGGATCCCGGCTGGACGCCTAACCCGGCTTTTGCGACTTTTTTTTTTCTAGTTTTGGGTTTTTTGTTGTTTTTTTTTTTTTTTTCCTCTTTATGGCAGTTAGAACAAAGCTTTGTTTGTAAGCTGCGCTTTCGGATCTCTTGGTGTCAGTAAGTGTCGGCGCGTCTTACTGCTGATAATATCCCCCTCGGTTGTAAACTTTTTCTTTCTTTGGAAACGCGTTAATAAATTGGATGCTGCCTTCTAACAGCAGGTTTTTCCGACGGTTTAGCTACTGGCATGCAAACTGTTCCTAGGTAGTTGAGTGGGAAGTATTACCTGTAAGTAATCTTTTATTATCTCTGCCATCTTTCTGGAAAATAAGGCTGTATAACAGATATGTATTTCCTGTTTACTTGTCTAACCATGTGGAAATGTTAAGCTATTTAGTGAGTAAAATACCTTACTTCAACGCTGAAAAGCATTTAATTTCAAAGTTTTTGGTTTGTTCTTTGTGAGTCCTAAAATCTCCCTGGACTAGAAGGTGAGGTATAGGATGTTTCCTGTTTTTTGTGACCTAGCATGCAAAAGAACCTTATATGGCTAAATTACCATCAGTGCAAGTAAGCAAACAGAAAAAAAAAATCCCTTTAAACAGCCAAAGACTTACATTTGGGGGTTTTGGTTTTTAAAAAAGTTTTAAACCCAGTTCTGACTCGGTAAAATTGTTTTTGTTGTCACAAACTTTAAGACACCATGTTCAGTTTCAATCAGATTCATTCATAGAGAATGGAGGTGTGTGGTTCAGTATTAGATACAGTAGCAAATGACTACCATGCAAATAAATTGTCAAAATTCTCTGTGTGAAACTTTGTTTCACTCTCTTAGGCGCTGTATGGACAGAGCTGCTCCGTTTTGCTTTTAACAGCAATAGAAGCATAAATCGAAGTATCTCATGAGATTAACTGATACTGGGGAGAATACAAGTCTAAAACTTATTGGACTTTAGTCACAAGTTGAAACTGTTATGTTAATCTCTGCGACAATGTACATTTTTTGAATAACTTAGCAGCTTTACTGAAGTAACGTTGCCATATGCTTTCATCATGTGTTAATTTTTCTGAACATTGAAACAGACACACTCCCTTCTGGAATAGCAAGGGACACTGTTAAGTTTTTTGACTGGAAACAAAAGCACGTTGAAACAGCTAAACCTGTTTGGTGATCAGGTCTTTGGTTTGTTTTGGTTTTTTTTTCCAAATCAGGCCACACAAATGATTGCTTTTAAACAATTGAAAAAATAAGTGTAACTACAGTTAGTATAGCACACAAAGCCACACAATCTCACCTAGGCTTCTCCAGTAGGAACCCTGTCATGACAGTTCAGTTGCTGCTGTAATAACTTTTCACAGTGCATTTGTGTCAAATGGCATCTGTTGCATATGCTGATCAAAATTGACCTGTAAATAAGTGATGTTTTTAGTAGTGGAAACATTGGAATGTTAATATCATTACAAATGAAAGAAGCTGGTAAACGTATGGGGGATTCCCCCCCCACCCCGCATTTATTTAAATTAGTAGGAGATTTCCATACACAAGCATTGTAGAAACAGCACCGAAGAACTTGTTTTAGTCCTCAGAATGGTTGCTGATGTGTCCCTAGAGTGGTGTAACACGCCATGCTCACAGTCTCATTCTGCTGCTGTAAGCTATGTAGCATAGTCTTACAGTGTGTCCTTTGAGACTTAACTGGCAGACCTTACTTACAGAAAAGGGGTAGCAGTGGACTATGATTTGCTGTGACTTGGGTTGTGTGGCCAGATCTAGGCTCTCTTTCTACCTGTGACTTATTTGATTGCTAGGAGAGTATATCTGTCAATATATGATCTGCATTGATACATTACACAGAAGATAAACTTGGTTTGTCTGGTTTTCTTGTTGCCTTGCTTGGCACTGAGATTGCCATTGTTATGTATTTTATGCTTAAAATGTTCAAATTATGGACTTTGAAGTCTAGGTGCTGTAAAGATACTGCAAAGAGAAACAAGTGTTTTAGATGACCTCTGTCTCATCCAAATTGTCTTCATTTGTAAGTTATCAATTCCAGGTCTGCTAGCCCCAAAATTTTCCTTGTTCTTTACATTAATATGAAAATAGTGAATGTGTGTAAGTTTTATTTTTCCTGTATACAAATTGTTAACAGTGATGACATGTTAATAATTTTGTTAATGTTGTAACTAAGTAGTAAAACTATTTCATGTGTACTGGTGCTGAATATGCATATAAGTAATTCAAATAATAATTCACAAATAAGAAATAAATGTTTGTGTGAAAGTAACTTTTCAGAATAAATATGAGGTGTGCTACTTAGAAACCTAGGGCTATGATCTTTTGTTAAGCAAATGGTTGCCTTATGTGTTGAAAATGAGTGCAGAAAAATCCTAAACTGGTCACATTCCAAAGAAAATAAAAATTCATGAGTTCAAAGTGTACCCTTTGGCTAAAATGTTTCTGAAATTCAGTCATTCTTGCTCACTGTAATGAGCCATCTGAGTTTATATCTAACACATTATCACTTTATCTTAAAGCTTTTATACTTTCCCTTAGTATTTAACTGTCTTTACAACTGGTATTGTTTAATACTTTAGATACTTATCAAGATTATATTATGTTGATTTATGGATAATCCTGGATCAACATTTTTTACTTCTCAGTAGCTCTGTAAATTATGACAAGATGACAAAAAGTGTCATGTAACAAAAATGACTAACTTGTTTTTATCTAACATGGTTAACCGTTCAGTTGAGAGATGCTTTTAGGTTCTTGACTGTGACTCAGCAAACCTTAGAAATTGCTGCTGAGGAATGGATTCTCTTACTTGTAGTTGCGTCATCATGTGTAGTAGGCAGGCTGTTGCCAGTTCTGAGCAGACTGTAATAACTTGCAGTTACTACAGAAAAGCAGCAAAAAGTGCTTAAGGTATAATGGCACAGAACAATATTTACAGAAATAGTAAAACCTACACATGTGTTCAACTTGGAATTTTAATGAGGAGTTTGGATATTTTAACGTAGCCTGATGCTGCACATTGTGTCTAACGTACTCGAGATGTGAGGAGCAAATGATAAAAGATACAGATCAGTACAATGTTTTACATAACAGGTACACCACTTCAGACAGTTTGTTGTCAAACGTAGGTACAGGTGGTGAGTTGTGGGATACTGTAGCATCAGAGGTGACATTGGGCTTTGGACTGCAGCATAAATTAAAATAAGATTTCTTTTTTTTTTTTATCTGGGGCAGAAAAGAGAGAAAGATTGATCATTAAGTAGTTTTTGATTATCAAGACAGCTTCCAAAATTCTAGCAAGATGGAGTAAAATATCGTGTTTCTTTGATTACTTAAAAATGATGTAATATTTTCTAATATATCTGATAGGACAGTCTAATAGCATCTTGAATTACTTGGAGCTTTAGAAGCATTGATAACAGTTTATTGAGGGATTTTGGTTGTGGCTTTCTGTTTACGGTTTATTGTTGGAGTTTTTTTCTTCTTTGAAAATGTTCATTTACTGGCAGTATGTTAGGAGGATGAAGCCCCAGGGACCTAAGTGTCTGTTTATTCCCAGAACAAATCAAAATTGGGGAAGAAGAGTAGATAGGAGAGGAATAGTATTAACTTGTTGAAATAGTGCTTGTTCTAACCTCACACTCATTTGCCTTCCCAAACTTTCTGTCATTCGGTGTTAAGACCTCATAAGTAGTGGTTCCAGCTAGTGACTTACTTTTAAAAGCTCATACGCTTTTTATTGTTTGCTCATTCACTTTTTATTGTTTGCTATGATTATAGCTTTAATCATGTAACTTAGTTGCTAGATTTGGAAGAGAGGCACACTTTTCTTTTTTTCTTTCCAAAAGGATATGTTTTCAGTACTCCAATATTTCCAATAGTTTGTATGGATCTGAGTTTCTCTTCTCAAAACGATTGATTTATGGCTGTGACTGAATTAGCTTCTTCTGAGGTTTTGGAGTGAAATGTTGACGCAAGTAGATTCATTTGCTCTAGTGCTTTCTAGTGGACAGAGGCAGTCCATGGAATTTCAGCCAACATGATCTTTCACGTATCTACGAGAGCAGGTAGGATTTAGGGGAGAGAGAAATAACTGTAAGAGAAAATACGAGTGGAAGAAGGAGACAACATAATGTAATGCCTTTTGAGCTGAGATGAAGAGAACTAGTGTGAGAATAGGTACTGAGGAGAGAGTTGACAACCAACAAGACTGAGGACAAACTAGGACTAAAAATGTGGAAGAAAGTCAGGAAGAATGAAAGAAAGGTACATTTAGGAATTAGTATGAGTTATATAACAGACTGGCCAAGGAAGAAGATGCTAAAAGGAGGGGTAAGGGAAAAAGATTAAATAGGAAAGGTGAAAGAAAATACCTCTGTACTATTTAATCCAAAGTAATCAAGTCAAAGCTGATTGCTTTCTACTTGATGGAAAGATTATTTCACTCCCTTCCAACAATCCCAAGATCTTATTGGAAGCTTGGTTTTGCTGAGGAAGCGTTCTGAAGCTTTGAAGCATTCTGTGAGACTTTGGGGAGTAAAGACTTGCCATAAGCCCAGATGAGGAAAGTGGTCCCAAAGGTCTTGTTCCTGAGGTTTCAGCATTTCTTCCTACTGTGGTCTTGCCTGGGATTCGAATCATGGATTCCAGCACTTGGGAAGCAGACCAAGCAGAAGCAGGTGTGTCTCCATTTCTATCTTGCAGTGCCAGGCTCTTTCCCTGTAATTTCTGAAGTATGTTTGAGAAACGTGTCTTAATAGTTCTTCCAGTTATTTTGATTGATTGTTGTTCTCATAGCTCTTGATACTACTTTGTTTCAGACCTGTTCTGAGAGGGAAATAAAGGAATATGTCTCATTCTTCATTGACTTTACAACTTAGGGATGCTTCATAAAAATGTTTTTTATGATATACATTGCTATCCACTACTCTTTTAAGGGCACTCAGCCAGAGAGAGTATGATACATAAAGAGTTGTTCTCTTTCTATAATTTTTATAATTCTTGGAACAGGTGCTCATAAGATAGTTTGACGCATTCAAGGTAATTGCAAGACAGCTCTTACGGTTTACTTCCACAATGTTGAACATCAGCCATTTTACAATCTAAATGAAATGAGGGAGAAGCATTTTCTATGAGGAGACAATGTCACACCTGAAGTAGGTGACTGGAATGAATGTTCACTACTGTAGATAAGTTCTGATGGGGTCTGCTCATTTATAGCAGACAGCACTGGCATATTTCTTCTAAAATGTTGCTTTGTGGCATTGTTCATTTGAAGGCAACTCTGTCTTCCCCTTGTGTCATGCTATTAATTCCTAGACTTTTGGTCATGCAGTTTTTTGGCATTTTTTTTTTTAGACGTTTTACTTTATCTGCTTTTCTGTTACTGGAAATCATGCTGAAACTTCCTGAAAAAAAAAAAAGAAAGAATGTAACTTAGATATGTAACTTCTAACTTTCTTTCATGGATTTTGACATTGAGGTGATTTGAATAATATTTGAACAGTTTTAAGTCTTAACACATCTCTTTTTCTTGTTTCAGGGTTTCTTTGTAATTGCTGCCATGGGAAGATACTTGACTATGCTGTTGCTTCTGATGCTGCTGGCACAGCACTTTGGAAACTGTGAAGGAAGTCAAAGGCCACATCACGCTCCACCAATGCAATTTACACAGCTACAGTATAATGCCACTGTGTATGAGAATTCTGCAGCCAAGACTTATGTTGGGCATCCAGTGAAAATGGGAATTTACATCACAAATCCATTATGGGACCTAAGATACAAAATTATTTCTGGTGACAATGAGAACTTGTTCAAAGCTGAAGAATACGTTCTTGGAAACTTTTGCTTTCTGAGGATACGGACCAAGGGAGGAAACACAGCTATCCTTAACAGAGAGGTGAAAGATCATTACATGCTGACTGTCAAAGCAGTTGAAAAAAATACAAATGCTGAAACACGCACTAAGGTCAGGATACAGGTACTGGATACAAATGACTTGCGGCCTTTGTTTTCTCCAACATCTTACAGTGTTTCTTTGCCTGAAAATACAGCAATAAGGACCAGCATCGCAAGAGTCAGTGCAACAGATGCAGATATAGGAACAAATGGAGAGTTCTACTACAGCTTTAAAGAAAGAACAGATGTGTTTGCTATACATCCAACTAGTGGAGTGGTAGTTCTAACTGGTAGACTTGACTACTCAGACATTAAACGTTACGAGATGGAAATTCTTGCAGTGGACCGTGGTCTGAAGTTATATGGTAGCAGTGGCATAAGCAGTATGGCAAAGCTAACTGTTCACGTAGAGCAAGCAAATGAATATGCCCCCGTTATTACAGCCGTTACGTTGACTCCATCTGAGTCAGACAAAGATCCAACTTATGCCATTGTAACTGTGGAGGACAATGATCAAGGTTCAAATGGGGAAATAGCGTCATTAAATATCGTTGCAGGTGATCCACTTCAACAGTTCAAAACCATCAGGTCTGTTCCAGGAGGTAAAGAATACAAAATAAAAGCCATTGGTCACATTGATTGGGAGAGCCACCCTTTTGGATACAACCTTACCCTTCAAGCTAAAGATAAAGGAAGTCCTCCACAGTTTTCTTCTGTAAAAGTTGTTCATGTGATGTCGCCACAGCTCAAGTCTGGTCCTGTTAGATTTGAAAAAGAGATATATAGAGCTGAAATAAGTGAGTTTGCCCCTCCAAACACACCTGTGATAATGGTGAAAGCTCTCCCTAGTTATTCACACTTAAAATACATGTTTAAAAGCACACCGGGCAACGCAAAATTCAATTTAAATCCTCACACAGGTCTTATTACAACTTTAGAACCCATAAAAGCCCAATATGCATCTCATTTTGAGCTTGATGTTGTGACAAGTGACAGAAGAGCTTCTGCAAAAGTATTTATTAAGGTACTAGGCATGAACAGCAATCCTCCCGAATTTACTCAGACATCCTATCAAGCCTCCTTTGATGAGAATGTGCCAATAGGTACAAGTGTCATGAGCGTAAGTGCAAAAGACCCTGATGAAGGGGAGAATGGTTATGTGACCTATAGCATTGCAAACCTAAATCCTTTGCCGTTTGTGATTAACCATTTCAGTGGGATTATTAGTACCTCAGAAGAATTGGATTATGAATTGATGCCAAGGGTTTACAATTTAAGGATTCGAGCTTCTGATTGGGGTATACCTTATCGCAGAGAAGTTGAGGTTCCTGTTACTCTAACTTTAAATAACCTGAATGACAATATACCTCTGTTTGAGAAAATAAATTGTGAAGGAACAATCCCCAGGGATCTTGGTGTTGGAGAACAAATAACAACTGTATCTGCTATTGATGCTGATGAGCTCCAGTTGGTGAGATACGAAATTGAATCTGGAAATGAACTGGATTTATTTAGCCTAAATCCTAATTCTGGAGTACTTTCACTCAAACAGTCACTGATAGATGGCCTAGGTGCTAAAATGTCTTTTCACAGTTTGAAAATTACAGCTACAGATGGAGAAAACTTTGCAAAACCATTGTTTATCAACATAACTGTAGCTACTAGTCGCAAACCAGTCAACTTGCAATGTGAAGAAACTGGTGTTGCCAAAATGCTTGCAGAGAAACTCTTACAAGCAAATAAATTACACAGTCGTGGAGAAGTTGAGGATGTTTTCTTTGACACTCACTCTGTAAATCTGCATGCACCTCAATTTAGAAGTCCTCTCCCCAGTAGCATTGAGATCAGAGAAGACCAACCTGCAGGCTCCAGCGTAATACTTATTAATGCTACCGATCTTGATACTGGCTTCAATGGAAAGCTAGTGTATGTTATTTCTGGAGGTAATGAAGATAGTAGTTTCATTGTTGACATGGAAAGAGGAGTGCTGAAAATTTTATCTCCCCTTGACAGAGAAGTAAAAGATAAATATACTCTAAATATTACTGTCTATGATCTTGGAATACCACAGAAGTCTGCTTGGCACCTTTTAGATATAAAAATTTTGGATGCTAATGACAACCCACCGGAGTTCCTGCAAGACAGCTATTTTATTGAAGTGAGTGAAAACAAAGAGCTAAACAGTGAAATAATTCAAATTGAAGCTACTGATAAAGATTTGGGGGCTAATGGAGAAGTGAAATATTATCTTCTTACAGATACAGACAAATTTACTATTAATCCTGTGACGGGAGTTGTGAAGGTTGTAGGAGTTCTGGATCGAGAAGAACAGCACCTCTATTTCTTGAAAATAGAGGCTAGAGACCAACCTACTGAAGAACCTCAATTATTTTCAACAGTTATTTTGAAAGTGTCTGTAGAAGATGTTAATGACAATCCTCCTAAGTTTATTCCTTCAAACTATCATGTGAAAATTCGAGAAGATCTTCCAGAGGGAACTATTATTACGTGGCTAGAAGCCTATGATCCTGATTTAGGCCAATCAAGTCAAGTACGATACAGTCTTTTGGATAGTGGAGATGGCACCTTTGATGTTGACAAACAAAGTGGAGCTTTACGTATTGTACAAAGACTGGATTATGAAAAGAAACAACTTTATAACTTGACTGTGCGGGCCAAGGACAAAGGAAAGCCCGTTTCATTGTCCTCTACGTGTTATGTTGAGGTCGAGATAGTTGATGTGAATGAAAACTTGCACCCTCCACGGTTCTCTGTATTTGCAGATAAAGGCTTTATAAAAGAAGATGCCCCTGTTGGCTCTTCTGTGATGACAGTATCTGCTTATGATGAAGACACAGGACGAGATGGGGAGATTAGATACTCTATCAGAGATGGATCTGGTATGGGAGTTTTTCGAATAGATGAAGAAAAAGGTAAGGCAGCTTTTGGTTATTTTTATATTCTCAATAAAATCACAAGGCAGCAGAGAGAAGAGACACAGTATTGTCACAGTTGACAGATGTTCTTGTTAGGACAAGAAGAGGTCACCAACAATGTCTGTAGTTCAGTCCACCACTATAGTGAAATAATATGTATACAAAGCAATTTCCTTTGTTGTCCTATTTCTGCCCAGCCTATCTAAAGCTGATCTTTCATCTTACTTTTGCCAGGTGACATAGATTTTAAGAATAACTATTGGTATAAAAGAAAGATGTGCCTCATGTGAATGGTGTTGTCTTGTGGACAGTGTAATTGTGAAACTAAGGCATCAAACTGCTTTCTGCAGTGATTTTTTTTCATGCTTTTTAATCTTACCTGACCACTCTGTTGCCTCTTTACTGGGAGTGTGTATGGGTCTGATATTGCCATACATGCTTATTTTGGTAGATAACTTTCAGAGTTGTTATACATGCCCATGTATAAGTTACTATACAGTGCCTTTGTAGAAAGGCTTCTGTCAAAAAAAGCATAGATGTAGACATTAAAAGAACTTATATAAATGAAACTGTCAGCTTGTTAATAATGGATGAATTGGTGAGCAACTGTGAGAATTATCCAGTGTCATGTATTCAGAAGAAACAGAATTACAGTTTCAATAAAATTCTAGAGTTGAATTTTAACACTTGGGGACATCTCTATACCTACTCATTCATTTATGTCTCTGATACAAAGAGCATTGATATGGGCTACTATCTAAGCACCTTAGAAGAAGTGGAGGAGAAATCTTATGCAGAATTAAAGTATGAGTAACATGTAGGTAAATTATGACATATATGATTGTATTAAAAAAGCCTGACATGTAACTGAGAATAAAAAATGGCAATCATATCTGATTAATTCAGTAGCCATTCTGTGTGTTCTATGTGCTTCCCACAATGGTGAACATAATACTGACTCGCAAAGTCTCTTTGTAAGGTTTACTGAACAAATGGTTAATGCCAACATTTTTTCTTCTGTATAAAGTCAGTTATGAAATGTAGTTTTCTGCTAAAGAACCAATTCTAGAGCTTGTTTGATGTAAGTATGTTCAAATTTACTGTGTGTTACAATATCTTAGAAAAGTGTCTAGTTGTCCTACAGAATGACTGTGAGTTTGCCAATTTGTTGTCCAAGTGATAGATAACAGTTATGACAATCAAAGAGTGAAGAATTAGTTTTATTTTGACACCAACATGTAGATATGTATGATTTAATGTGAATGTGAGCAAGTACCATATATGTTTGTGACACTGCTACTATGGCAGAATTATTTGTCTGCATCTGTTGCCTTTTTACTATTTTGGCACAAAGCTAGCTTGCTTTACTGAAGAACTGGTGTGTGTTTAAGTAAGTTCCTTTTTGTCTGCCATGTTTACAAAGTTGGCAGCACTTAAGGCAAAACCATCTTCTATTTAATAATGTCCAGGACTATGGTTCTGTATTTTCAAGGAGGGAGGGAGGTATTGTCTCTGTTTGTATGTGAAGTCTAGTGTTTGCAGTTCTTCAGGGATGAAAGTAGAGGGTTTTGGTGGGGAGGGGGTAGTGGTGAAGAGGGATTGCTAGTTCTTAATTTTAATGAGCAAGTTCCATTTAAGACACTGTGGTGAAGAATTTTCGTGTTGACACTTTTTAATTTTTTTTTTGCTAAGAAGCCATCAGAATTGTTACAGAAGGTACTCTTTATACTGCAGTGTCTGAATATTTGTCATGGTTATTCAAAATAGTGGCCTTGATACAGAGAACAGACTGATAATTAGCCAAGAAAACACATTGAAGAATTTGTAAAAGATATCTGGCAAGCAACTCTTAACTTTTTCAGCTTGCTAAAGGGCTTTTCTGACTTTGTCCTTGAGCTACATCTCTATTCCTCCTGTCTTTGAAAGTATCACATTACACTTTCAGTTCAAAGATGGATAAACTGGATTTAGAAAGTTACTTGGAGTAAAAATGTAACTGTTTGATGACTTCAGAAGCAAGGTACAAGAAGGTTCCTCTTAAGAGTCAAGGCCAACAATTACATTTTCAGAAGGGCCAAGTGATTGGTGATGATAGAAGCATCAAATAGCTGGTTTTGGGCATGGTATTTTTGCTGACTTTCAGATTATCTTTTCCATGTTAATAGGTTTTGGTTTTTTTTTAATTTTACATATCAAAAGCTAAGTCTTGTGTGAACCATTAGAATTAAATCTCTTAACAGGTAGCCCTAGTGCTCTTATACTCAGGAGTTCCATTGATTATTGCCTAAATTTCAGGAAGACAGAGGAAAAAAGTACATTCAGGTGAATTTGGTATTTAATCACATTTTAGCTTTGGTGAAAGTATTCTTTAGCCTGAAACAGCAATAATGGTCAGGAAAGGGGTAGAGCAAGATGATAGAAGTCTATAAAATTGTGATAGCGTGTTCCCATCACTCTTATTTTTGCAATGTAAAATCTTGGGCATTTTAAGTTAACAGGTAACCAACCTAAAAGGAAGTATTTTTCATGTGAAGTGTAAAAAAGTCATGAAACTCATTTCCCCAGGAAGTCACGGAGATCGAAAGTATGACTAAAGAAAATAAATGATACTAATGAGATTATTTTGAGGTTGGGCCTCCTGCTATCTCCAGCTCATAAATTGTTAACAGGTAGCCAAGTGGGTAAGGGAAGGAGATCAGAGATCATTGATCAATGAATAATGGTTCAGAAGTACAACAGTGCATTGTGATTGTTACTGTACAGAGATAAAATTGAAATTACATAATAGGGACTTGGTGTATTATAATAGTATAAGGAGAAAAACGTTAAAACAAGATTTCTGTGCAGTGAATTCAAAGAACAAAATACTTTGTTTTTCCTTTAGGTATGCATGTGCATTCAGGAGAAGTTGGAATTCAAAATAGCTTTTTGTTTGTGAGTTAAACTGAAGTCTGCAAATTGAGATGATCAAGTGGATATACAAATTGTCTACCGAAGCAGCTGTAAAATATTTTCCAGAAGAATTGAATAAGGAGTTGAGCAGATTGGATATATGAATAATAGAATATGTTGTGTTGATAGAGATCCTGGTGTGCCACAAAGAAACCACGTGTACTATCTAATTCCCATTAGCTTTGAGGAATAAAAGTGAGATAAGTCATGTTGATACCATGCTGCTATTGCCTTTTAGAAAAGCTGTAAGGAACGACAGAAGTAATTGTTGGAGGAGTACCTAAACCAGAAGCTAGGTAGGACTAAGGCAGTACCAAAGTCTCTTCCTTCCTTCTCCCAGTTCTCATTCCAAGCAGGGAAAAGACAAACACCTTACAGTTTACTTCCAGTTGCTAAATATAAAACCAGAGCATGTTCATTAAGTAGTTACACTCCTCAAAGGTGAAATGAAAGGTGGAAGTCCTCTAATATGTAAAAACTGTGTGAGAAACAACTGGAATAAGTAATGAATTCTATAGGTAAACAAGGTCATTCAGTGTTTCTCACTGGGCTTGGTTGTTACATTTTCACAGGAGCACCAGCATACAGTGAGCAAGTTTCTGCAACGATGTTAAGCTGTAAAAATTAAAACTGTTACTAGTTTTGCTCAGTGTCTGGCCTTCTCCAAAGAATTTTTGCCTAGCAGATTGCTCCTTTCCTTGAGATACCAGGTCGTGTAGATTTTTACTGAGTTGTTTTTTATCTTGTCAAGGTTGTCTTGTTTTGGTTTGTGCTTTCTTTCTAATGCTCAAAATTTAGATAGTCAAAGGAGCCAACAGATATCTGGGGAGTGTGGATGTCCTGGATCACCTAGCATATGAAAGCTCTCATTGCAGCATTTACAGAAGATGAGAGACCATCCTGGATGCTGATATTGAGAAAATAAGGAAGTTTCAAGAATCATGAATTTTAGTGTCTAACCTAATCTAATTTTGTGTCTAACCACTTGTGTGCTAAAGCAGTTGGATTTGCAACCTTTGTACACCAAGATGCAGGGAGTTACATTTAGACCTTATGCAACAGATTTCCTCTGATGACAGTTTGTTTGAACTATTTTAATAAACCACAGTGAATTTTGTGACCACATTGTCAGAAACTATCCAGGTAGCTCAACTTGTAAGGCTACTAGCAGGCATTTTCTAAACTACTGCAATTGAGTATATTTCACAGTACATAATGTAGTTCCAGAATAGTGTTGAGGGTGATGTGGCAGTCTGAATATCATGCATGATAACCTTATTAAACTTCCATTTAACACAGTATTATAGTTATTTGTTACAAGGAATCTTCCTATTCCTTCAGTAATGGGAGGTTAATTTATTAGGCCAAGAATGTTAGAGAATAGCAATAATTCTGTTATAACAATAACAAGAAGTTTAAGGTGATTAAATCAATTTGCAGGCTTAAAAAGATATGACTGCTTTGTTGGAACAAAGATCTGACCAACTTGACATAGTTGTCTTCAGTAGCGTGAAGAATGACAAGGCAGACGCATGATACTTGTTTCTAATACTTTCCCAGTGTCTGATTATTTTCTGTTTGGTGAGGTTTTTGAGTCAGATGGGGTTTGTAACCTTTAGCGTTTTTGTCTTTCTTGTGTAGTCTTCCCTTGGAACCGTGTAGTTTTCAACTGTAATCTTGCTACAAAGATAAGGATGATTTGTTTTGGTAAAGAATATTAAAGGAACAAATAAATAAGAGTGGCACAAGGAAGAAAATTAATTGTATTGTGCTTTTTGCATAAAATACTATCAATAAAGCTTAATGGCTGTGAGATACTATTTAATATTACTAGAACCATTTCCAGATGGAAAGATAGTAACTCATTAAGGAGAATGAATAGGATTTTAACTACATGAAGCAAAGTACTGAATTATACTTTTAAAAGGTACAGAGCATTACTACCATATAATATGCATGTTAACATTTCATTGTATTTTTCTCATAATTAAAATGCAGGATACGATTAACATTTATTCATAAGGGTAGCTTCAGGTTCTTTCTTCACTGATGTTTGACTTTTGAGCTTTTCAAATTGTTCCACCAATCACTGACGTTGAGTTTTAATATTAAGAGATGCACTAGCAAAAATTAAATACAGTGATCATCAATGGAGCAGAACACTTTGGTATCTATGGGATAGCTATTAAACCAGGACTGTATAGAACTGAAGACAACTGGCCTGCATCTAGCCTGATAACTCTTGTACCTTTAGGCAGGGTGGCTCCACTCAGATTATCTGTTGGGAAAAATATCTGCTGCATTTCAACTTGTAACTGTGCTCTTCGGAAGAGTGATATCTGGAATAGGCCAAAGGCAGTTTAGCAATGTAGAGAACCAAGTTCCAGTGCCTGGGAATGTTTTCTTTTTGTTTGTTATACTAATACAACCATAAGCCACTTAAAGGTAGGGGAGACATTTTTATTCAAAACTGAGACTAGTATGATTTGGTTTTAAGTTAATTATAGTTAATCAGCCTTATAAATATAAAATTGTTTTTGTTAGAAAAGACTAGGATCATCAAGTCCAACTGTTACCCTAGCACTGCCATATCCACCACTACACCACGTTCCTAAGCGCTACATCTACCTGTCTTTTAATTACCTTTATAAATGGTGACTCACCTACTTCCCTGGACAGCCTGTTCCAATGCTTGACAATCCTTTTGGTGAAAAAGAAAATCCTGATATCCAATCTAAACCTCCCCTGGTGTGACTTGAGGCCATTTCCCCTTGTCCTACCACTTGTCAGTTGATAAAAGGGACTGATGCTCACCTCACTACAACCTCGTTTCAGCCTCTCCTTCTCCAGACTAAACAACCCCAGTTCCCTGAGTCATTCCTCATAAGACTTGTGCTCCAAATCTTTCACGAGCTTCATCGCCCTTCTCTGGACATGCTCCAGCACCTCAGTGTCCTTCTTGTAGTGAGGGGCCCAAACCTGAACACAGTACTTGATGTGTGGCCTCACTAGTGTTTAGTACCGGAGGACAATCACTTCTCTGGTCCTGCTGGTCACACTATTTCTGATACAAGCCAGGACACCATTGGCTTTCTTGGCCACCTAGGCACATTGCTGACTCGTACTCAGGCAATGGTTGCTCAACAAACCCCAGGTTCTTTTCCTCTGGGCAGCTTTCCAGCCACTCTGCCACAAGCCTGTAGCACTACATGAGATTATTGTGACCCAAGTGCAAGACTTGGCCTTGTTGAACCAATTGACCTCTGCCCATTACTCCAGCCTGTCTAGGTCCCTCTGAAGAGCCTTCCTGCCCTCAAGCAGGTGAACACCCCTGCCCAACTTGGTGTCCTCTGCAAACTTACTGAGGGTGCACTCCATCTTCTTGTCCAGACTGTTGATAAATATATGAAACAGAACTGACCCCAGACCGATCCCTGGGGAACACCACTGAATTTAACTCCATTCATCACCACTCTTGGGGCTCGACCATCTGTCTCGTTTTCTACCTGGTGAAGAATGGGTCTATCGAAGCCACGGGCAGCCAATTTTTCCAGGAGAATGCTGTGTGAGACGATTCAAAGGCTTTAGTAAAGTGTAGGTAGATAAAGTCCACAGCCTTTCCCTCCTCCACTGTGTCACCTTGTCTTTATTCACATTCTTTCAGTAATTGTTTCATGTTGAAGTTGCACCTTCCATATACTTTCATTTTTTCTGTTGTATGTCACAAACAACAGGTTATAAAAGACTTATGTTTCCCCAAGTTTCTTTAAAAATCAAAACAAAAACAAGAAACCAAAAACTTGCTAATAATTTCCAGTTTTCCACTATAGATAGGCCAAACATATGGTTGTCAAAGCCATATGGGAACTGTGTGTTTTGTTTTTTCTGAAACCTGGCAGATCTGTCAGGTTAACAGAAAAAAAAATGTTCACCTTTTTTTTTTAAGAATGCTGTTAAAATTTAATTTTAAAATTGTAATTTATTAAGTGGTGTTGGTTATCAGGAAAGAATATTCCTTGTGAGTATAAGATGATAGGCTATGAAGATAAGACATTCTTAGATTTAGTTTTTTTACAGAATTTGTGACAATGACATTTCCTGATTAGCTTCTGTCAATAAATAGTCTCATTGGCACGTAAGTTTTAGCATTAAAATTCCTTATGTGAGTATTTTGACCAGTTAAAAATTCAGAGTAAATGGAAAGATGTCCCTCTCCTATGAGGGTATTCTCAGTGTTTTCTTCTTGCAAAGCTCACTACTTCTGCGATGCACTCTTTTTGCAGAATATAAAGTGGTTGGAGCTTTTTACACAAGGAATTTTTATCCTAACTAGTTTGGGTACATACTTGTGGGAAGCTCACAGCAGAGACTACTCTCCCAGGTACCTAATTAGTTTCTCAAACAAGGTTTTTTCACCTTATACTCAATTCTGTACTGCTATGTTACATTGCACTGAAGTTAATGATTTGCCCACATAGCTATAGCAGCTCAGTTTCTTCAGGGGCTGAAATATAAATGTGTAAGAGTAAGAATTTCTAAGGTTATTTTGATGTGGTTTGTAAAAAAAAAAATGAAAACAAACACATGCTCCTCAACTGAAAACAAAACACAAAAAAAAAAAAAAAACCTTGTATAACAATTACTAGGTTCTATAAACTCAAAGTTCAAGTTCCTAAGCCCGTGAATATTAATTTGGAAGGTTAATCTTTTAAACGAGGAGCTTCATCAGCATTTCAGGTAGCAGTTAAGAAACCTAAAACCTAATTCTAATATGTATGCTGGAGATTTGAATGAAATTCTAGTTAGCATAGTTTTTTCTTAATCAAAGGACTTAAGCAAATTATTCTTGGTTTCTGCAATTGGCCAGTCAGTTGCCACTCTGACATCTGGAGCAGAATTCCAACTTAATCCTAGAAGTCGAACACAAAGTATTAAATTCATTATTTCTTTTGAAAAAAAATNGAAGACTGAGGGGGGATCTTATTAATATTTACAAATATCTAAATGGTGGGTGTCAGGAGGTTGCGGCATCCCTTTTTTTGATGGTATCTAGCAACAGGACAAGGGGTAATGGGATGAAGCTGGAACACAAAAAGTTCCATTTAAACATAAGAAAAAACGATTTCACTGTGAGGGTGAGGGAGCCCTGGCACAGGCTGCCCAGGGAGGGTGTGGAGTCTCCTTCCTTGGAGGTCTTCAGGACTCGCCTGGACATGTTGCTATGCGACCTGATCTAGGTGGACCTGCTTCTGCAGGAGGGTTGGGCTACATGATCTCTAAAGGTCCCTTCCAACTCTACCATTCTATGATATTTGTTTGAATAGTCTATAATCAAAGCTCTTAAAGGTATTCAAATAAAACTTTCTGAATTTGAAAGGCATTTTTTGGTGCATATCAGAATAAAAGTATATTTTTTTGATTTTTTTTGAGAAATATTGGGAACATCTGTTCAAGAAATACTAGTTTACCTGTGCTAAAAAGACAGCTGTTATTATTCTGGAAATGTGAAGTAGTTTAGGTCAGAGATGCAGAAATGTTCATTCCATCAGCTTTCTCTGTGAGGAGAGTTTAGTAAAAGTAAATCAGTTTTGGTTTTTTTTTTTTTTTTACAAAAAGGCAAGTAAAGATTAAATTGGTAGTTAACTGCTCTGGAAAGATTTTTTTTCTTAATGCTGATATATGTTCAGTGTCTTTTCTGGTGGCATATTTATTTTGTACTGTGCCTCAGCATTCCCTCTTTTTTGATATTGCCTTGAGAAAGACTGGCAGCATTAGAACAACTTGATGTGACTGGGAGACAAGATCTACTCATTTCAACTCAGAGTTGTTATGAAGAGCCCACCAGAAGTCAAGTTTTGTTGTGATAATGAATAATGAAGCCACTACAACACCCACCCAGACACAATAGCCTGTTTTTTGAAGCATCTATCACATGTTTTGATGACATCCCTACTAGAATTTTCAGTGATAGTCCAGCATGCAATACATGGAGCAGAGCTGAAATCTTAGTCTGCAAGAAAAGAGAGTCGGTTATATCTATGTGGGACACAAATTGAGAAGGCATATTTATGGTTGTAGATTACAGATATTTCAAAAGCTTGTCTAGACTATTTTTAAATCGAGGTATTAGTTTCTGCTTTCTAGCTAATGATACACAGTGAGTTTGAGTGTGTTCAGTATGATGTTGAAAGTAAAAGTGAAGTTCACACAGAGGAGAATTTCTGTGATTTCATTATGGATTTCCAGCATTCTTCTTCAGTGGGCATTAACCTGAACTTGGGCCGTTGTGCAAGATAAAAATCAGTTATGTTAAAAAAAACAAACCCACAACTGTGCCTAAATCAAGTAATTGAATTTAAAAACATTTGCTTAAAATTTCATGCAACAAAAATATTTTTTCCACCAATTTGTTATGGTTTTTTAAATGAGACATTTGGCACAGATTCTCTTTTATGATACAGTGCAAGTAACTGTAACAGCAGATTACTAAGAATAACTGTTGTATCTTTAGATCCTCTTTAGCATTAGGAGGAATCTAAAACTTTTTAAGTATGGCTCAGCACAGTTTGTGTCCATTTAAAGAAATAAAAGTAAAAGCTAGTAACCCTTTATCAGTTAGACAAGTCCTAAAGTTGCTGCTATCCAAAAAACCTCTTCCAGAAAGGTTTTTCCTGGGAGATAACTAACTTTTAGGGGTGCATTATTTTGCTTTATTTCTGGTGCAGATAGCCTGGCTGCCTGACACCTAAATTTAGTCATGTGTATATAAGTACTTATGTGCAGTAGAGATAACCTGGTTAACCTGTCAGGAAACATGTGGTCTTGACTACAGTTGGCAATTTTGCATTACCATACTTAGGGTGTGATAACATTCAGGCTAAGGTCTGGAATGATTTGTGCCTCTGCATTAACCTGTGGGATGCTGCTGTTGCATTCATGTTTCTTTTCAGGTGCATCAAACCCCTCTAGAGTTAATCTTGGCATTTAGAGCTAACACTAAGTTTCAGTTTGATAGAGGTTAAGGAGGTTTGGGCCAGGCTTCTGAGCAGCCTGGAGCTAGTGGATTACCTTTCTTTCCCAGGCTAGAAGGAAGCTATGTAATTTGCATTTCTGATGGTGGTAACTCCTAAGTGCTATTAAGTTGCTAATGTTCCTTTTAGAATGTGTCTTTGGAATAAGCTGAATTAGTTTTAAGCAAACATATTCATTTTGTATTTTGCTATTGTCTGGAGACTCTTCCAAAGTAGTTTAAAAGTTTTCTTAGGTATCCTGCTGAGTAAAATATCACCTTAGCTGCCAAATAGAGATGCCATACAAAGCTGAGGCTCCCCTTCTCTTCTGCAAGGATGCTGAAAGTAAGGGATTGTTTTGTTGTGAAAGGTGTTGATTGGGGTAGGACTTGGTCTGATGAAATCAGAGCTGCTGGGACGCTGTGTCTCTGTAGGAGACCAGCCACTGCTGAGCCACATTTGGTCCTGAAGATTACCTTACAAACAGCAATCAATTCAGGCAGCAGAGTACATATTAGGGGTCTATTAACTCACTTGCTTAGGTCTCACTTTGACTAGAAATGTACTTGTGAGCAGAGGCATAATAAAAGAAGATTGCCAAAAGCTATGGAAGATACATCTTGCCATATCACTTGTCATATCAAATCTCTCGAGCCGGGGATTTATTTCCTACTAAGTATCTGCTTAGCTTTTGAAGTATATATTAAGGTCAAAGGAGGGTAGCTTGAAAAAATTGCATAATATTTATTCTTTTCTTTGAAGATATTAAACTTTAATCATACAGCATTTGGACGTATTTAACAAAGTACAAACTTGCATGAGTGTTTGGCAAATTTCCACAACTTCTAATGTGCAGTAGTTGCAGCTTTAGAACTTGAATTTAAAAATACTTTGAGTCTTGCTGAAACTTGCTAAAAAGCGTTTTGTTGGTCTGTTTTGTGTATCATTCTTACTGCACCTGTGACCTGATTACACTGGTCATATGAACGTAACCAAAAATTAATTTTCAATTCAACAAAACAAAATCTCTAGCACTGTGGTGCCATCAAAGAGAGATTTTTGGGAAAGCAGGGTGTCCAAGGAATCTAGCAACAGAACTGTAACAGGTAATTCTTTGTTCAGAAATGAGGTTTCCTCAAAATCTTCATGTTCCATCCACACTTCTAATTACTGCTTCTATTTAATCAATACATTCACGGTTCTTATAAAGAGCTGTGCAATTTTAATAGGCATTAGGGTTAAAGAGCAAACCGCTGAGCTAGTAGATATAAATTTTCTTGACCTACCAGTAGTGGCGATCATTAATAGCTCTTTTCAGCTCAGAGTTCTGTGTCTGTGCAGATTTGTCAGTGTGGCATTGCTGATACCAAAACTGAGTATCTGCCTATATGACAGGAAAAGTTACACATTGAAAATTCTGTAGTTGCACTGTTTTATTACCCAATCTACTACTCAGAATAATCCTTACTGATATGGATTGCTTCCAAAATCTGCATGCTTTTTTAAATCAATCATTTTGGGTGCTTAAACAAAAAGCAGTTTTTATTTTGCTGATGCAAACTCGTGAAACCGCCTCTATTCACTAAAAATGAAAATTCCCGAGTTTTGATTTTGAAGTTGCTGATCACAGTGTGCTTACTCATAATTTGTATGAGATTTAAGGATTAAAAGATTGTTATATTAAAAATTTCAAAATAGAAGAAAAAGTTACAGAATTATCTTCTGATTTTAGTGTTATCGGTAACTGTACGTGAGCATTACAGAACTGCTCCAGTCACGTGATTAAATAAATGAAGATTTTGGTAACATAATGTGCTAAAAATGTGAATGAATAATTTGCTAAAAACTAATACAGACTTCTCCTCATATGTGTTGACCATAGTCTGAGAGGGACAGAGGGAGTTGGGTAGTTCAGCTTGAAAGACTTGCAGTACAAAGGAGCGTGTGATGGAATGTATGAATGGAATTATGTATGTGATCTTTAATGTTGTTACCGGTCCTGTCCATTTCTCCACAGCTGTGAGGGTGACATGGATAGCTCTGTCATGGGGAATACACCTCCATTCTGCACATTTTTTAATTTTTATTTTTTTAAGCACATCCCCCCTTCCCCCCCAAACCTTTGCCTGTAGATTTGCCATGACAGGGTATATCCTGTCTATGTGAAAATTAAGAGATTTCTGTCTAATGATAAGGGTTTAATCTGCAACGAATCAGACATGTGGAAACTTCTGTCTGTGGAATTTTCTGTTTGATCTGAGAGGAATGCCCTTGCTGTGCCCTTCCTGTAATGAAAGCAAGGTAGACGGAATCAAAGTGATTCTAGATAAGATTGGAATGTGTGCATTGGTTATGCCTCTATTATATTTGGTGTTGCAATTCTAGTCGTATACATTATTTTACCATCCAAGAGATTAACAGCATAGTTCATCTTTTTCAGTGCTACCTATTTTTTAGTTAAAAAGTGCAGGGTTTTTATTGATTAAATTATTGAACGAATTACTTAGGTTTGAACACATCGAGTCTTGCTCACAAAACCAGATATTGTCAACAAAATATTGAACATGCTATGATAATACAAGTTTTTTTACTGTAAATAATTTTACACTGTTCACTACATCTTTGGACTTAAATATTTATTTTAGTGCACCATTGTGGGGAATGGCTAACAATTTCTCTCCTTGTCTTTATTATACACACAGTTAATGATTAACAAATGTCCAGCTGCTTGTGCAAGGAATGTTAATTACTTTGGGGAGAGAGAGAGGGAAAGATGACTATATCTTTGAATAAGAAGTCTGATATCCTAATTCACTTTGAAGGTAGCTTGACTATTACAGTACTAATTTTAGCAGATTAGTGAGAAATGGAAAAATGAGCTGTGCTTCTCTCTTTGGTGTCTGGTTATAAGTATATGCATCCATACCTGTGCTGCTAGCTAGTACACTAATATTTTGGATTGCCTGGGTTTGTCCAGACTATTTCAAAGTAAAAAGTGTGTAAGCAGAGATGACAGCTTGTTTAAGAAGTGGATTACTTTGTGTGTGTATGGATAGAGAAATACATCTAAAAAAAAAAGACAAAATTAAAATCTAGGTAGTTCATAGTCCTCGCTATTTTTTACCATTCCTAATCAGCTTTCTGCATGGAGGCTTATATGGCAAGTAAGTACAGAGGCCCAGAGATCAATAAATGTGCTTGCAATTGATATATATATATATAAATCTTAAAACTTGCGCCTTTCATTCAGCTTTTTGCTTGTTTTAAAATATTCATACTGAATGGTGAAATTTTGTAGTGAAATTCTGGACTGATTTGAACCATTCCAGATAGAGAGAAGTCAGGAGAGAAAAGTGTGAGAAAGTTGAAAAACTGTTAGTGAAAAGTGAGTAGTCAAGTTGTCATTGACTCAAGTGGCACATCAGTTTTGATGTGCATTGTTTAATAAGGTAAGGGAGTGATGAATACAGTGAGAACAAGATTACTGCAGATTATGTGGATTAAATTTGGAGCGAATGTTGAGCCATCATGTGACAATAAGAGGAAATGGAGTAAGAAATATATGCCATGATGTCTGTAATTTCAGGGGGAAATCAAAAAATCCTTTGACATTGATTTATTTAGTCTAGTCAAACACAAAAATGGCCAGCATTTCAGGGTATATTGTTCAAAACAGTCATGCAAAGATATGGACATTTGAGAAGGTCACCTGGTACAATTCCACCTTTAGTCACTGCAGACTCTGTGAATTGATTAAATTATAAGAAATTTTAATATTTATTTTAAAGAAAAAAAATTAGTGGATCGAAAGCAAAATGTATTTTATGCCTAAATGGTCTACTGATTACTTACAATATTGTGGTGTTGTTTCCTTTACAGTGAGTGTACTAGTGTAGACACTTACCTATGACAAACTTTTTGTTTGGTGGATAATTCACATCACTTATTCTTTTTAGTATTGTTGCTAAAGGTGTAGTTACCTTCAGTGAAAAATGCTTCTGTGGGGAAGAATTAAGAGGAAATTAGAACAGAAATTCTGTTATTTGTTTATCCAAATGCTTTCAGGTTCTTCTATTAAGGAGTAAATAGAGAATGAATTCAAATTAGAAAAATATTTTCCTAAACTCATAACTTACATTAATTTCTACTATCTTTAGTATTTTTTTTTTCTTCCAGAAAATGTTGCATGCAACTGTACAGGCAGTTATCCATTATTTATGTGAAAAAGAGTGAACCCATCTCCCAACATGCATCCATGTCACTCCTGAAAAAAATATACATGACATCTAATAAATCATTTCTAGTTTTCTAGTCACAAGCCTCCTTATTAGATGTTAAGTATTGATTCTTTGATGTGCATGTAAGAATTTGCTTATGAGCAGAGGATTTCTCATTTACTTGATAGCTATTTTAACCAAAGAGATTGAACATAGTTTTTAATCCCATATTTCTTTGCCTTCATGACTCTTATTCTGAAATTTTAACTCAGAAACAGACAAGTTCAGAAACATTTCTTTGTATGGCATTTTGTTTATTTTGATTAATATACAAAGACAAATAATTAAAAACATTAACAAGTATGGATTAGTGTGCAATCCCCTCTGGATACATTAGTAGAAATACAGTCCAAAGAAATAAATGGGTAATTTTTAGGTTAATAACTCTGACTTTGTCAGAACAAGGATGAAAATGTCTTTTGAAGCTACTGAATCCCAGATGTTTTTATCTCATGACATTATTGATTTGCTTTGATCTCCTTGCACTCACATGCCACAGGTACTCTAGGTCTTCTTTGTACACAAACATTTTCTTGGCAGCAGCATTTCTGTTTACAGTAATTAAGTGCCATTGTGTATATAGCTACCTGGTGTGGTAACATGAACAGCGGTAATAGCCTAATTTCGAGTACTCTTCAACGTGCTACTTGTCTTTTGGTAGGTACCAGTACCTTTTCTTGCTCAGAGCTGGTCTAGGAACTATTATTGTTAACCAGAACCAGAACCATTTTTTCAACTAAAAATAGTCTGAAGACCAAAAACTTGAAGCAGAATTGCAGGAGTCCAAAACAAAAATCACAATAAATGACACAGATGTTATAAATGGCAAATTTTACACATAGGTTAGTCCAGTGTTGCGTGGAGCATAGCTGCAAAACCTCCTACGTAAAAAGTAGGACTGCTCTGTTAAATTTGCTTAGCCTTCAAAGTTACTTTTGCAGAAGTAATGCGAGGTAGGCTGCAATTGTTCAAACTGCAACCAGAAAGGGGATCTGAGACAAATAACTGTACATGCAGGAAAAAATTATTGGGATACATGGAACAAATTTAAGATGAACGTTAAACTTTGAGATTTATGGATAAAAAGTTAGTATAGTTGTTGTAAAACTGTCCAGGTATTTTAATAGTTTGCACAGGTCTAAACAGCTAGATCCTTCTGGATCAACAAACCAGAATCTGTATAATTAAATGGGTTGCTCTTGTGCATAATTGGCTTCCCACATCTCATTATTTTCCTAGTAGCCTCCTCTTCTGCCTAAGGGGGACCTAGGTTAATCTGTCAGCTCCAGTTAGTTTTGAAGTTCCTGGGGCCATTTACAGGGGAATTTCCCCTTAAGAGGCTCCCCATTTCCAAGTGAAGTTATTAGATTGGTAAAATAGCATTTACATTGTCAACAATTCCTTAGTATTAGGAAGACTGATGGTGAAGGCAAAGAGATTTTGTAGGGTGAATCCAGAGTTCTAAAGAACATATTTGTGTTTGTGTGTGAATATAAGAAATTTTAACAAACTTTAACAAAGAACATAGAAATTCATCTGTTGCATTTCTTATGCACATACAAGTACACATACATTATTAAAAATGATTAAATATATTTTCTTCTTTGGTGTTGATAAGTAAACAAACAGTTGACTTGTGCAACTACTTGTTTCCGGATTACCTACATTTCAGTAGAAATTCTGTCGGTTGTGAAACTATAGTAAGAGATTTAGGGTAACTGAGTAGTGTAATAATATTATCCTAAAGTATTTTTGTTAGGACAGAGTTTTGTGATACTGTATAATTGTATTTCTTGGGTCATAAAAATTGATAGTGTCTTTACCTGAAGACAAAAATCTGCCCAGAATAGAGGGAGTGGATGACTGGAGCAGTGGTTTGATTTGGATCCTGCAAACCCTGTGCATATAACACCGTAAGAGGAGCTGCGTTTGTGGGTACTGCGAGGCCACATGCTTGGCCCAGAATCTGCTGGCAATTTTTTCTGTTTTCGCTAATGTTTTATAAACCTGCTGATGCAGTAGTGTGGCCATGTTTGTTCAGCATGCTTTCTCTCAAATCATGAATGACTGCTCATATTAACAGCAAAGCTTGTTTTGCTTTATCTCTCTTCAAAGAAACGTAGATCATATGTGGCTGTATTATAATAATTTTTCCTATTGGCATGGGAGTTAACATTTCATTTCCCTAATGTGTACTCATCAGGGGGTTTTTATGTCTCTCCATATCAAGCTTTAGCAACATGGTACTGTTCCTCTGTATAGCAATTATTGTCTGTCCAAAAACTTGACATACAAGCAGCCTGGCTGACAGAAATAAAGTGGAGCTATTAAAATAACCGTAAATGAGGCTGACAATAGGAGCTGTCTGCCGTTGTTCCAAAAGATTTTCTGAACTGGAAGTAATCAGTTAAGTTCTAAGGCAACCCCATCAGGGATCTTACAATTGTGAAAATTCCCCCTCGCCACCCTGTGACTTCCTGAAAGCAAGTTCACAATCTTTGTAGACCTTAGCAGATTTATTACCAAAACTGCCTAGTACCGAATCATAATGTATAGGCCTAATCTTTTATGTAGTCAATTTGAAGAATACATTTTAATTTTTTTTTCTAAGTGGTCTAAACGTTGTGTTTTCCATTCATTTGACTTGTTATTGTAGAAATGTGCAGAATGCAATGTTGCAGGAACTATATGTCAAAGTGTTACTGAGTCTAATTATTTACAATTCTTTCTTTTGCCGTGTGTTTTGTTATACTTTACACTTTAAGATGTGCAAAACCCGTTTTCTCAGTGTTTTAAAACAGAATCAATGTTTGGTGAAGAATTTTAACTAAACATGTCTTCATACTGTCTCTAGATGCTTATTTAAGTCATAGCTGCTCTTAAATGTAAATTTTCTTCAAATCTTTCTGTATCTACCTGGTTTATAAGCTGCTTGTAGTAGAGATCAATAGTGACCCTTTTCTCCTTTCACTTGAACTCAATTCAAATTACTGCTACCTGTTCATGGTGCAGAAGTGACACATAAAGCATTCCGTGTTTTAAATTTTATGTCAAGGTCTGGATTTGACCACATACTGGGTCTCTCTGGTTGCCAACTTTTGCAGCAAAAAAGTGTGTTACTATGAATGCATTGTTAATTTCTATGCATTTACATAAGTGAGTCTGCCAGGTTCAACTAGACACTGATAGTGTCTGAATGTTTCCCTAGGTACTCCCTCTGTTATTTTATTAATGTCATATGCAGAAATCACTGAATTTTAAATACAGTAGGTTAATGGAATGTGGGAATTTTTGAAAACTTGTATCAGATTTACTTACAAAACTGGATTTAGCTATATATTTCATTACATCTTGACAGTTCAGTGAACTGAGATTTGAGAAGTAAAACAAGTCGTCATTTTATTATGATTGAGATTTTACTCTGTTGAGCTAAAATACTAAATCGGTTCTGATGATGATGGTTCCTATACTCTGTTAAGGGTTCTATGTGCTTTACAAGCCGCTTATGCTCTGCAGCAATATTCTTCGCCTTCCACCTCCCAAAACTTTGAATGGATAGAGAGCAAGCAATGATAGACTTAGATGTTTGAAGATCTTGCAGCTGCACAGTGAAATGGCATTTAGCAGTTAATTTGTGCAAATTCAATACATTTTATCAGCTTGCAGATATTGCTAGTGATAAGTTACTTGAGACTTTCTAAGCCTTGGTTTGTTAGAAAATGAGCAATTTGTCATTGAACCAGCAACAAGACTTGCTTTCCATTTAACACTTCTGACTAAGCATGCTTTTTCAGTCAGTGATACACAAGACACAACTTGAAATGTGTACAGCTTTCTATTTCAAAGAACTATAAATAAAATCTTTCACTTTTCTAGAAATCTGCCTTTATAAATGCTGACAAAGAACTTGTAATTCCAATATATTACTTTCAGCCTATTTTCAGTATTTTTTCCCTGGTTTTACCTGAAAGAAATTTTTCTGAGCATTCTCTGAAGCAGACATTATAAAGATTAAATTTTTTCATTGCTTTTCTTCAGTACTTGTTAAGAAAGAATGTTACATATATAAAAACCTGGATTAAGACCACTTTACAGAAATGTACTTAATATCTAAATTTACTGAATATCTAAAGAAACAGCTGTGTAAAATCAAAATATATGACAAGCTTTAACTATTAGGAGGAATGTACATATTGATGATAGAATGATATTATCTAAGACCTTTTGGGTGTTTGTGAAAATCTTAACTCTGTAGCCTGCAGACATAATTTGTTGCAGAATTTTTCAAGGGTGGTTGTGGTTTTGTGAGGTTTGGTTTTGTTTGGTTTGGTTTTTGGGTTTGGGTTTTTTTAACATTAAAGTACACTTGACCAGGTTACATGTAAAAGGTAAATTATTTTAAAAAATTTAAAAATAAATCAGATTAACATATTCAAGTGTTTCACATAATTTAAATATTTAACAAATTTAAGATTCATCTTTACTCAGGCAAAATAAAAGAATCATTGTGTAGTCAAAAAGAAACAATGAAACTATCTCAAACTGGATTGAATTGTTAGTTATGTGCATTCATATTCGTCAGAGGTGTTTGCAAACAAGCAACCTGAATTCCTCATGAGTTGCAGAAAAACCCAATGTCGATGGTTTGTTGCTAGGTTACAGTATTTCTACTGTGCCTAATTAATGCTCCTTAAGAAGAGGAGAGAGAAGAGCAGCGAACACCTCTTGTTCATGTGTGACTCAACAGCATGCAGTAGTTGTTAAAGCTTTCTGCTCTCCTTCAGGGCTACAACCAAGGATTATTTACATTCTGAAACAGTACAGTTTAGTCTGTGTGAATCTTCAGATGCAAGAAATCTGATGTGTGAGTAGCTTGTGTTGTCAGTGATAAGCTTTAAGTTGCAGTGGAGTTGAGTAAATCATATTTCTTTGGGTGGCTGGTGCACTTTGTTACATCGAGGTATAAACATGTAATGCTTCATGTTCAAAGTGTTTATGTGAAACAAGTAAGGAAGGCTACAAGTTTTCCAGCTCACTTTATTTATCAAAAATATTACTTCTCTTAAAAGAAGATTGTGTATGCTTTTTAAAAGTTCACACTGCCTGCCACAGGTCTTCAGTGTTTCAGGAGTTGGAGTGCAGTGCCTCTTTTGGCATTCTGCCCTGTTTGTAGAGTGGACGAGCTGACGTTTCACTTCTGCAAAGGAATCTCATTCCATTCCTTCTTTAGAAGGAGATTGTTTCAGGCAGTTCATAGGATGGAGAT
This sequence comes from Urocolius indicus, assembly GCA_013401255.1. NCBI lineage: Eukaryota > Metazoa > Chordata > Aves > Coliiformes > Coliidae > Urocolius > Urocolius indicus. The sequence continues at coordinate 351,466 of WBNH01011925.1, read as the reverse complement.
TTTTGTATTTTCAACTGACATTTTAAGTGCTAAATAGTTTTTTTGTTTCTGGTAAGACATATTTGAAATCTTCAGTGCTTAAGGATTGTTGGTTTGTGTAGGATAACAACAGATGTGATACTGTGCTGCATTTTGTTTTGGTTTTACCAGGTGTTTATTACTTTTCTGATCAAATAATGTTAAATTTTGTTGATATTAGCATTGGATGCTATTTTGGAAGAACTATAGGCTTAAGGCTCAGTTATCCCTTATATAGCGGTGCTTGGTGGAGGCCTGAATTACAGGAGCCTCAGGGAAAGTGATTTTTTCTTGCGAGTTCAATAGGTTACATGTTTCAGAACCTTTATTTTATAGAACTCTTTATGGCATGCAAAGTTGTGGCCATAGCTGCCTGCAGCTTCAAGGCATTTCCCAATGCCACACTGCAGTGGTGGCCAGAAGTTGTCAGAAGATGAGTTGTCTAGAGGATTTTTTTAAATTGCTCTAAAAATTGAAAGAATTGGTAACAATTAGTAATAGGATCACAGTTTATACTGAGTACTACAAATGAATGTAGTGCTTGTAAATAGTGCAGTCTAGTCTGTTTCATGTTGTGTGGGTAGATGCTGTGACTATTAATAACTTTGCTTTTTTCTCAAGTCACCTTGCTTTCTCTTCCTGAGTCTGATGGGAGCATAAAGTGGAGAAAAAATAAACCACAAAACCCCCATGCACAACACACAAGACTGCACTTGCCAACTGTCCTGATTTGACTGTGCCTCTAGAAGTTACTCAAGGGGACAAGGAGGACGAAAGAGTATGGATGTGTTCCTCTTTGAGGCCTCAGGGGACTGCTGGGAAGCAGACAAGCACTACGTCTTTTCCTATGCCAGATGCTCTTTCCTGATTTACTTTGTTTCTATCCTGTCAGCTCTGCTATAGCCTCTTTATTTATACAGCTCAGGAAAATGCTTATCATATCATGGCAGGTAATAATCTAGCAAAAAGAAGCATATTGCAGGAAAGGCAAAAATAAAATGTATCAGAAGAGATAAATAGGAACAAGTCTGCCAAGGAAGTTGTTGAAGAGTTGCACTGTCACTGACTTGCACCAAAAAGCAAATTATGGGTTAGAACAGATGTTATTTTAAATAAGGTGACCTGGGCAGAAATAAAAAAGTTAATTAAATGAGAAAATACTGGCTTTGTAAAATGTTTTTTTTCTTTTTATGGCCTGCCTGTTCTGATTGTGCAAGTGTGCAGATTTTAGTGGAAACCTTAAAACTATCGGTGATTAATTGGTTACAATTAGAAGCCAAGTATGATAGTATTATATTTAGTAAGACAAAAAAAGCAAAGCAAAAAAGCAAAAAAAAGCAAAAAAAAAAAAAGCAAAGCGACTTAACCACTAATCAAAAAGGCTGATGTGAGTCTTTCTTTATTTTAACAACAACTAAGCAAAGTTCCACAAAATGTAAAGCAGAAATATAGCCAGAACAACTGTGAACTTCTGAGAGTTGGGGTTCTTTGGACCTTTGTCCATATAAAAAGCTAATTGCACGAATATTAATAACTTTCTGGAAAATACATGCAGCCTATCTAGAGGTAGCAGAGATTCGAGTAGTAAATGGCAGCATGTGTTGAGCCAGAATATCCCAGAATTTTATTTTCCACTCAGAAGATTGTGCAGACCTTAGTTGATAGTTTACACTGGAATGACTTATTGTTTGTTCAAAATTGAAGACAAAGTTGCAGCCTGTGGTGGTGTATTGGCAAAAGAGTGCCATTGAGGGACAGCATGCTTCTGTGTTTATAACAGGCTTAATGCCCTCACTTTTGAAACTTTGATTTTTATTATTTGTTTGTTTGAAGGTCATATTTGATCAAAATCTTTGTCCATGCAGTTCTTAAAACATGGACTTTTTTCCCTCCAGAGATGGTTTTTAAAGCAGCTGAAGAAGCTTTTTGATTTGCCCAGCTTATTAGAATTTAGATTAATGAAGTTTGTAATCAGGTTTCAAGGATCATGCTCCAGGCCAGGGATTTCTCTTAGTTTGTTTCAAACGTCACTCCCAGGGCAAATTCTGCTAAACTGCATTTTCATGCTTTGCTGAGAAATTATTGCAGGTTTTGATTGCCATTACAGAGTCATTAATATTGTTAATGAGAGTGCTCATGGATAAGCACACTTAAGGAGGATGATCCCTGGGAATTGAGAGTATTACAGTTTGAGTATTTGTTAATTAGATAGAATTGGCGTATGAAGACTGTCAGATTTGAGGTGGATTTAAACGTTTATTTTTGTTTTAAGAGTGACTTTGGTTGTACTGACTTGATTGGGATTTAAATTGGAAGTAATGTTCTTCTTGAGAGTGGATTTAATGTTCTGATTTTTCCTCAGTTTCTGTATTCATAAACCAGCCTGTTCCTCCATATTGAATTCTGTCCAAGTTCTATTCAGTAGTATTCACTTAGGTCTTTTGCCCCGTTTTAATGAAATTGATAGAAAAGCCCTATTGCATCAGGTGGGAATAGTATCTTGTCCAAAATTTCAGGCATATGAATATTATAAAATCAGCTCTGATGTCCTTCAGCAGATGACTGAGAAACGTTTCATCAGAGCTCTTTTGTACTCCTCTCTGGTGGTTAGTGACTGAATATGCATTTCTTTTTATCCTGACTGCCTGAAAGTCTTCAAGATTGTATACCCAGTCAAGGGAAAAATGCTTTTGTAATCCTCACTACACTATATATTTTTAATAGTAATTGTTATAAGTCTTTGAGATTGTCATACATAGTTAGAGTTCTTAGTGGTGTTCCATGGAAGATTTCTGTTCAAGAGAAGAGTAGTGGGAAACTTACCAATTAAAGATTTTTCTATGAATGGGAGGAGAGTTAGAGCAGGGATGAAGCTTTTAGAACATTGAAGATGCACTAAGAGACACTTAAGCCTTTCTCTCTAATTGTGCTTTTCACTACTTGAAGAAAAAAGTGAAAAAACTTACTAGGAGCCAAAGTACAGTCGAAACTGGTGACAGTGATCAACATTTTACTGATGCTTAATGGATCTAGCGGATGGTGAGATTAAAACAAATTAACTCTTACTTAGGTTGTTTTATAACTTCTCTTTGATATTTAAGTTCCCATTGTTTTTCTCTCATTTGTCTTGAGAACCGCTAGAACTAGAAACTAGTGAATTTATGAACTTTATGAATGCTAGCTTTCAGATAGCATACTGTATTATGCTGCTTTAATATGTAACACAACTATAGTCAATGTTTGCAAAAGCAGAAAGTTTACATCTTAGTTAAGTTCTTATTTGGTCTGTGTTTTAGAAGGTATAGACTGCTAAAGTTTGTCTCCATTTATATTCATTATTGTTGCTTAGAAATTAAAGATGAATCTGTTGGTGTTCTCATAGGCAAAATAAGGAAAGATTTAGTATTAAAACTTGCAGAAGCAGGAACAATTTCAACTAGAGTAATTAGAAGGTTAGTGTTTTGCAATTACTGATGTAAAGTCAGATTATACAGAAACATCAAAATGTTGAAAGATGGGAAAAAACCCAAGTACTCCATGTGGTCGTTTGCATTTAGTGTTGATTGTGGTTTATGACATAAGTGCTTGTAAGTGTAGAACCAGAAGAAATTCAGATTTTGATAATCCGTTTCACCCCACCCCCAGGCGTGTGTACTGGGTCAGTATCTGTTCCATTTTATTGGTGGGTGGAAACAACAGGAAGAAGACTGAGTCACAGGAACAGACCAGTGGTTCCTCCCCTCCCCATGTCTGCAGCTTTTGAGGGGAGCTAGGTGTGGTGGCCTCTGCTCTGCTCCATTCAATATGTAAGAGGTGAAGGGAAATTTTTGTTTCCTATGCTCGTCTTCTTCTGCATGGCTTTTTTACTGGAGGAAGGTTCTTTTTTAGTCTTCGTTTTTAACATTGTCAAAATAATACACCTCTGTGTGATGCCTGTATCTGTTGTTTTCAAACTTGCATACATAACCTATCTGTTTCATCTGTTTTAAACCAGAAGTGGGCTATGTGAAAGTTTTAAAGTACCCTTTATCTCCCTCAGAAATGTTAATTCAGCAGTTAATCTGTTGACTAGTGTTAAACAGTTCCATAGACATTTTTACATATCTGACTGATCATAAAGTCATTTTCCTAGGTGTCTAGTCATCTCACATATCAGTTTGGAATGCTAAACAGCATTTACAGAAATAATGTTCACCCAATTCAGGATTTGTTAACAATAACAGTTGCTCAAGTCAACACATAAGCCTGCTCACTGCTGCACAGATCCCAAGCAACAGAGGAGCATTGCTGGAAGCCTTGCTGAAAGGGAAATGATACGGTCTAGTCTTGTGTTGGTTGAACATGAAGGTTTTACAGAATTTTACAAGGCAGAGTGTACGCAGACTTAAGATGAAGTGCTTGCATGCTACATCCAGCATTTAGATGTAGAAGTGTTAAACATGTTAAATTACTGCCAAGCACGTCTTCTGACTGATGTAGATCAGTGCAGTAGGTGTGATGTAAGTGAATTACAAAAATGGAATCCAGGTAACTGGATGCTTAACGTTACATATCCATTTTTAAGAGCAGAAGTTATATACCTTAACAATCAGAAGGTATGCAAGTAACCACAGCAACAAATTCAATGACTACGATAGATAGATAGATAGATAGATAGATAGATAGATAGATAGAATAATGAAACTGACATCAATCAAAATACTGAGTTGAAGCGATTGGAAATGAAAGATGCCAGTATTCTTAACATTATCACCTTGGCTTAGATTTTGATGATGTTCCTCTGGGGAAGGAATTATAAATTCGCCAGCTTGTTTTCATGAAAACTCTTACAGACTATATGTAACGCAAGTATCTTTTCAAACTGCGATGCCCCTCCTTTTTGTCCTGGTTCTGAAGCCTTTAAGGCTATGTAAAACAGACTTCCACACTGACACCTCGTGGTAGTTCTGAAATGCTATGTGGCTTGAAATGCTACCTATGGGTATTTCGCAGTTCTAAGCATTAGATGCTATCTCCTTCAGCCCTTCTGATCTTATTGACGTCTTAAAACTTCAAATGATCAGCATCAGCCCTTTATGCACCTCTCACAAGACAAATAAAATAATGAATAAATGAGTAATTTCTTAGCATTTATCTTGTTTTACTCAGCCAGTATAATACATTTAAAATGTGTGTGGGCTGTGTGAAGGAAATGACACTTAAGAGTTAATTCCTTTCCTGAAGAACTCATATAAAAGCACAGTGACATAGTTTTATTGAGGTACTATCTTACTGATGGGGGGGTGTGTGTGTGTATATATATATATATATATATATATACACACATATATATATATGTTGTGCAGTGTAAATGAACTCAGGAAAAGGACCACATCAAGCACAGTCACCTTATGAGGCTGTATCCAGAGTTTCAAACTGACTGTCATTGTGATAGGTTGACTCATCTAGACTCCAATCCCAATTAGGCCTGGTATATGTCAGAAAAACAAACAGTAAAAGCCTTGACAAAAGCCTTCAAGATTTCCATAAAAATGATTGCAAGGGCTTCCTTCACCCCGGTATCAGGTTCATCCTGAGTTCTATTTAGAAAATATTTTGTCCGACAATGTGTAAGACCTTCTGGATCAGGAAAAGGAAGGTGCAAAGTTTTATTATGCTATGACTCTGTTTAATATTTATACCTCACCAAGTCACATGCCCTTTTGATACATACATATTATGAGTCTACCTATAGAATAAGCTGCTTGTAAAAATAGATATCTGTTTCCTTAAAATTGAGTTCCTTAGTCTTTATTTAGTTCTCGCTCTGACAAGCTTTTTGTATTCTCAATAGACAGATTTTATGTGTGTAAAACTGAGCTAAGTGCTGCTTTCCATTATGAAAATAATGACAGCCATTGGTTGGTCCTCATGTTACAGAGGTTAGATTCAGGTATAACTTTTGTTTTCTGTGAAATTTCTCTGTGAATGCAAAACAAAAGCACATTAAGAAAATTCAGTTAATTAATTTGGGAACATAGGTAAGAATGTTTCACGTTGAAGTAGCTGACATTAATACGAAAAGTGGTAAACAGTACAAAAGTTTGGCAACTAAATCTAAATCTAGCATTAAACTAGTTTAATGTGGTATAAAATTCACCATAATCAGTGATGAGTAAAGAGGGTCATTCAAGCCCCAAAAGAATGAATTACTCATTATATTTAGTCTTTTAGCCAAAAGTTTATAAGAATATTGATAATTTTTCTGATACTCCTCAAAGGATGTTGGAAAGTAAATTAATATATTGTTTAAATATCTGTAATACATCGTTGCTTGCTGAAAACTGTTCTAGTAGTTTTCTTTTTTGTGGATTCAAGTTATACTCAGTATGTTTGTCTGTGTATATTAACACATTGCAGAATCAGTATCAGTTATTTTGAACTTTTACTCATTATTCATTTGTTTTGTCTTGTTGCTTACTTTATTTTTACCCATTTCTGCATATTTACTGAGCATTTTCTATTTATCTTTCTTTTTATTAAACAGGTATTATTGAGACTGCAGAGCATCTGGATCGTGAGACTACTTCACATTACTGGTTAACTGTTTATGCAACAGACCAGGGTGTTGTGCCTTTATCATCTTTCATTGAAATCTACATAGAAGTTGGGGATGTTAATGACAATGCTCCTCAGACCACAGAACCAGTTTATTACCCAGAGGTCATGGAAAACTCGCCTAAAGATGTATCCGTTATTCAGATTGAGGCATTTGATCCAGATTCTAGCTCAAGTGAAAAGTTAACTTACAAGATTACAAGTGGAAATCCCCAAGGATTCTTTTCAATAAACCCCAAAACTGGTAAGCACAATACAGTGTTTTATTCCACGTATGACTGAATCAACATATTTGTATAAATACATAAACCAAGCAAAATTAAGATCTTTGATTTAATATTGTAAGCATGCTTTTATAATAGAGTTAACCTGGTAGCTTGAGCTATGTCAATATTAGTAAGTTATACAAACAAGTAGAAGACAATTTGAGAGCAAATCCGTTCAAAGTACAGGATATCCATGTCTTGCACATTTGGGAAGATTTACTTCAGAATAGCTCTACTCTAGACTGGTCAATACCTGTAGTTCCTTTTGTAATGCAGTAAATATATAGTAAAAGTACATCTTTTAGCTTAGTTTCATCCAAACTGTTTCTAATAGTCTTAGTCTTCCAATTTTCATGCATGAGTTTTTTGTCAGGCTTTGTTTAGGGCTTTTTTTGCCCCCTGACAGTGTTAGTATAAGCAACGCATGCCATTTATTAACTGCAAACTCACTTGTCCCACATTCAAAAGTGACTGTCTTTGTAAGTAACTATTGCTGTTGTAATAAATACAAAATCTGGAAGATAATTTGCGGATGCAATTGTAATACAATGAAAAGAGTCTGAGTTCAGTGGTTGTTTGGAAAGCTTCAGAAACAATATACCGAGGTTCTAACAGGCAAGTACAAATACAAGAAAAAAAGTGACCTTTTAGTAGCTGAATTACAAATACTGAAATGTGTGTGGGGCAGAGATACGGGAAACACATTAAATAATCCATTTTAACTGAAGCTACACAGTGATTTTGAAAGCAATGTAAAGATTGCCTACCATGACTCCTGAATAAGCACAGAGAAAGTAGTGCATATACTGAGTGTTTTTTCCACAGATCTTTCCTAACGTTACAGAAGGATTTGTTTTTAATCAAATTATCTTTTATGGGTTGGGCACAGCTTAGCATTTCATATGTTGCATTTAAGTACTGTTTCACAGTGCAAATTACAGGAGATGGTTTTGATTCACTCAGACAGAATTTTTTTGTCAGAATTCAGAGATTTTTAGATTTTTTTAGTGGAATGGAGCAATGGAAGCTAAATTCATTAGCTCTTGCTCTTTCATGGAGGGAATTTCAGGGGATTTAAAGGAGTGAAGACTGGGTAAAAAACCATGTTTTGAAGGCTGGATGGGCACTGTGGCCTTCATTCTGTTTCACAGTTGTTTCAGCTCAGGGTATGAAAGACTTGTGTGCTTTATCAGTTACAACTGCTGTGTCAGCAGAGGTCTGAGTGCAAACACAGGTACATTACTGGGGTTACTTCTGACAATAACTTCTTTGTCAGCATTGCTGCATCTGCTTGTGAAGACACTGCCGAGAGGGACATAGGCAATAGCTGTAGCAAGAGATCTTTAGCATAGTTAAAGCCTATGTCCAAATACTATATTTACAGAAGCATTGGGGTTTAGAACAAAGGCAGCCTAAGAAGTAAAGAAGAAAAATTCAACTGCAAAGTCTTCTAAAACGAATGGAGAAACTTTGTGTGTGCATGCATGCTTTATTTCTCTTTGTCTTTGCTTAAACATGATGCAAAAGGGAAAAAAATTCCAATCATCTATATACTTTCTCACCCTTTCTGGTTTTGAAAAGTACTATTTGCCTGCTATTTTGATATTTCTTCTTGTCTTAATTATTGATAAAAATGAGAGTGAAATTGCCTGTGAGTTCGGTGAAAAGAAGTGAGTGACTGCAGCACTCAAATAGCAAGTGAACGTAAACTCTACCTGTATTAATTTAATCTTTACTGTATAACTGGCCAATTACTTTTTATTGCTGTTTAATTTATTTTTTTGTATCTCATTTTCTATTTCTAATTCTTCCTATCCTCTTCTATTCCTCTCTGTCTTCTGTGTCACTCTGCAGCATTTTCCAAACTGTTTTAAAAAAAAACTCTTGCATGCCTCCCTTACCTAAGTTTTGAGAAACATCTTTTTTCCTATAGACAAATTACTGCAGCTGAAGACGATGATTTGTCTTGAGACAGAGTCTGCAGGATTCCCATGTCAATAGCTTACTACCAGTCTCACTTATGTTTGAAAAAGAGCTTAAGGGAGCTGAACACAGTAGATGGTGAAGTGATAAGGAACAGTTAATAGGAAGCTGATGAAGATTTTCTGTCAAGAGTTTTTTACCACTTTTATTATAGAGTGCATACTGTGGAAGCAAGCAGTACAGTCCAGAGTTTTTCTCAGAAGAAAAGAATCTCCCTCTGATTTACATTCTTTGGGAGAAAATTAATTTAAAAATATAGTTAGGATCACAGGGATTAGTAAATTCATTGATGTCTATTATTCTTAAAATTGTAATGCTAGGTAAACGTAAACAGAAAGGGGAAAAAAGGTGACAGAGAAAGAAAACCTCTTTAGTTGAGGTGTAGAGTGCACTCAATTTCAATGGATATTAAATAGTTTGCTCACATATATTGTCTTCCTGTTATACAGGACACTGGATTTCATGCGATCTAACAGATAGTCTTGTTTTTCCTGTATATGTTTGATTTGAAAATGATTTGAAAATTATACTATCATTTCATACCTTTAGTAGCCTTTATAACAGTATCTTTGTGTGTGTGTATGTGTCTACGTGTCTCTGATTTGGAGACTGACTGAAGTGAAATAGGAAATGGGTACAGCTGCAAACAACTTCCATGGGTTTCCGATAACACTGGAGAATTACTTACTGAGGAAATGAAGGGCCAGTGACTGCACAGTAGTATTGGCTTCATTTTTAACAAAGGAAATCTTTGTTCTTTACTACTTGTGGGTTTTAATCCCAATTGACCTAATATTTTTAGAACTCGCATAAAACCGGTATTACTACATCACACACTAATGTGATTTAAAGTTAAACAATGAGCCAAGCACTGAAATTGTTCTTGTGACTTCCATAGCTGGCGAACAATGCCAGGCTTAATTATTTTTCATTCACGTCACACAGATTGAAGCATATGTAACAGAGTCCATGCAACTATTTACTTGTCATGTGCAGAGAAAATAAAGTGTTTGAGTACACTGTCTCTAGAACTGATTTTTTTTTCTTTACTGAAAAATTGACTAGAATTAACCCAGTTGTTTGTTGAACTCCTGCAACCAAAGAGTGTTACATGAGTAACAAAAGTTTGTATGGGCATACATTTGGAAAGAGAATTTAATTCTGCAAAAAGCTGGTTTTGTTCTCAACTTTTGATTTTGTTTAAAGCACTAGAAGTACTATTAGACTAGTGGTTTTCATCCTGGTCTTTTTTGAAGCTGGGAAAACATGTTTGTCTCCTCATCCACTCACTCCACAATGCTCAGGGATTTGACATTTGAAAAGATAGAAAATTTGCCATAATAAAAGCATCTCTTGTAAAAGTTACTTTCAAGCACTTATGTAGAGATCATTTCTTTTTAATTTTAGGTTCTGGTGTTGATGCTTTTGTATTTATTTATTTTGCTTATTCTCTTACATCTCTTAGGAGACACAGAAATAGTAGGTTCTGGGAAAATAAATGGCAAACACAGCAGTCCTTCCTTTCTCCTTTTTCTGTCCCTGGAATTACATTAAAACTTCAGGCCATACTCTGCACCATCTATTTTGTAGAGCAGGAGTTTAAAAGAATGTGAGGTTCTCCTTCAATTTTCCAATTTTTTGAAACAGAAATGGTGGTGGAGACAGATTCCCTTTATATCATATGTATCATATGTATATGGGATATGTAAAGTGCAAAATTATAATTCTAGACAGTAGAGAGACAGTGATCAGGTACTTTTATGAGTCACTTGCTTAGTACCACCTTCACACGGGTTTTCCAAGATACCAGTCTTTCCTTTATAGGCTGAGTACTGTAACTTAATGGAGTTTGTATATATATCAACTCTATGACATTAGTATTGATTAACTTCCTATTAAAGGAAAATATATGGTTCTATAAGAAATAATATATATTTTCTACCTGAAAAATTCACATCAAGGTCACAGTCAAAAGCTAAGTAGGATTCGGCTGTAAATTATTCTTCAGCTTTTCTGAGAGCTGAGGCAAGACATTTGGCAGCAGTTTATGTGATCATCTCTGTCATAACTGAAGCATGAAAGTCTTTACGTATGGTTCAATTACAAAAACAGTTCCCTTTAAATCAGTAAATAAAGACTGCGGTGCATTCCAGACATGTTCTAATAGTATTGTGTTGTAAATGTAGGAAATACGATGCAGTTAAAGAAAAAAAAACAAAACAAACCATCAATATTGTATATATCTCCAAATTATCACTTAGAAATTAATATTTTAGAGTTTAGATATATAGGAAGTTAGAGGGCCTCAAAAGAAAGCCTGTAATGGTGATGGAAATATCTTTTTAGTGTGATTTGAAGAACTTTCTCTGTATCCTTGTAAATACATGAGTCATTCATAAACCATTCTTAACATGGGAGAGAAGGCAGTAAGTACAATTATATCTAACAGAGTTGTTGTACTGTTGTCTTTTCTTTCTTACAAAGGAATGAAATGAGTAGCCAAAGAACGTTCCAAGGTTATTTGTAGGTTTAAGGCTGCCCAGATCCCTGAAATATAGAGTGCTAAGCTGCACCTTGTTTGTCCATATACAGAGATCACTGCAATAAGGCAGTTAAAAAAAAAAATCATGATATTAGATCATACAGTGTTTTTCCTGGCATGCAAATCTTAGTTCCTGCCTCAATTCCTTCAAGATTAAAACTTTCCATCCATGTCAGTGCTATGATAAATGATCTGGAGAAATCCTCTGCCAAATCACATTTTTAATTCATCCTTTTCAAGTCTTTCAAAAACTTTCTGTATTTCAACAATAGAAATATAGTTCTGTTTGTTGGCTTTTTAAGGAGGCACATTCTTGAACTTGTCTTCATTTTCAAATTTAGAAAACTGTATTTTCAAATTGAATGACCAGTTCTGACATTGACAAAGCAAGATCAAACATCTCCTGCAACTGATGAGCCTTCTTTAGAAAATACTCATCGTTTGAATTAATAAAAAACAAATAGTGAAATAAACCACATAGCCACGTGCACACACAAAAAAATCCAGTGATGAACATTTAGAAGGTGAATTTCTCCTTATCCTCAAAATTTGGAGGGAATATACTTTGTCCATAATAGTCATTTAGCTAGTTTCATATGCATTCTCTACGAATTAGTTAATTAAATATTATTTTTTCACATTGTTATGTTTCAAAATGTTAGTTAAGGAAAACATTGTGACTTTCACATTTAAGTGCGGTGTGTGGTCTCATTTGTCTTGGTGTAGGTGGAGTCTTAGATGTGCTAAGATAACTGAGATCAAAACCTTCAATTTACAGTTTTAGTTCCAAGGTATTATTATAAGAGACCACACTTAAAACTAGTGTTTCTGCTCAGTTTTATGTCATCCTGTAGGGTTATTTGGAAACTGGTTACCCAAAATATACTTCATTATTATTATTACATACTAAATAGTAAGAACCTTTAACTAGAACCTTTAATTTCTCATTCCACTTAGAACATATCACTGTAATTTATGAAAAAGTTTTTAACAACTGTTCTCATACATAGCAAAAAAAAATAATTCAAGTAATATCAGACTTTCCACTCTTCCTCTGTAATACATGCTCCTGTTTGTAGAATTTTATTAAATGCCAAACAATGGTAATTTCTCATGTTACTTACAGTCATTCTCATACAATGTTGTTGTTACTTTTACGTTTGAATTGCAACAAAAGCAGTCTTAGTGAAAAAAAAAAGCTGAATTGCATAAGAGCAATTTTGACATCAATACAACAGCCAACATGGAATCCTGCTCTGGTATTTCTCCTGGAAATCATATATTTTTAGCTCGCTGTTATAACTTTCTAAATCTCTGATTTATTGTTTAGGTTGTTTGGTGTAGCGAGGTATAGTTGCATTGCACACAGATTTTCACTTCATGGTTGTTGCTACTTAACAGTAACTACAAAGCTGCTTGTTGATGAGTACTTTTTTTTCACTCAATGCAAAAAGTTTAAAATTAAGTTTTTGTTTAGCTATCTTGTGCTTCTGAGACAATATTTACCAACTATAACAACCAGAGACTGCGTATGTTCTTTCTTTGTGAATCTGTCCATCTTCCTTAATCCATGTGTGTTTTGCAGCAGTTTTATGTGACATTAATTTTGAAACCATAACACCTCTGTGGCAGAGGAAGTGACCTCAAAACTAACCTCAGTCCTTTAATAATTGGACTTAAAAAGTCCTCTCAACTGATCACGATTTTTTAAAAACATTTTACAACTCAATACTGGCTACTATTAGATGAAAATTCGTTTTCTTTAGGGGGGAAAAAAAATCCAAGTTTTGAAAGCAGCACGGGAGTTCTTTGCTCAAGCACTACATATGCAGAAAGATTATGTCAGAATTGAAAAACTGTTTCAGGATGACGTGAAATTTTATGTCAGTAATGCTGTAATTAATTATTGAAGATAGTATGTCTCAAAATGAGATAATAAAGGTGAGTGATGAAGATCAGGTTGCTTAAAGAGTTAATTACTGAAGGCATTTGAGCTTTGAATTGGTGTGGCTTTGGTATACCAGATGGTGCTGAAGGCAAGAGTATTTTTGCAAGGTAAGCAAAGATAACAAAAATTTATAGTGTTCTCTTGATCAAAGTTCATTCTACAAAAGATTTATTATCACTTGCTAGTGTCCTTTTAGTAATCATACTTAGATTTTGTTATTTACTTTCTATTCAAAATTTTAGCCATTTCAAAATTATTTATTATCATCTTCTTTGTGATTTCATCGTATACTGCCTGTAACTTACATTTCTAGTATTTATTATGTAGGAGAGAAACAAGTTACCAAAAGAATCTGATTGACAGTGGAACTGGATGTGTCATAAATACTGTCACGCACTCAGAGGGCTGTATCTCAGATTTAAGTTTAGTTTTTTCCAGTATAGATATTTAGGTGCATGATTATTTTTTATATATTTATTGTAATATTTCAAAAAAGAGTTTTACTAGTAAAAGAATTACTTTAGAAGCAGTTATACTGCTCTTAGTACATTCAGACTGCAAAACATGTACTCTGTGACTAATTAGAATGTACAAAACTACATAGTTTACTTTTACAGGATGTATTTGAACATTTCTCTATAATGATATGATCATTAAACACAGATTTTATACTCCATTTGAAATCTAGTTGAAATTGAAGCTCTACAATGTTTATTGGATTGGATGACTTAGTTGTTCATGTAAAGTTTTTTTTCCTCATTGTGCCATACGTTAACAGTCTTTGGTGGATTGCTTGTCTTTGCTCCCTGCTTGCAATCACTACAATGATTAATGAGTATTCTGATAGGCAAATTTGTGATCTTTGTAACTGGATCTTGTTAAAATAGTTTGGAAGAGTGACTCAATTTCAGATGTACACCTTGTACTTACGCTTCATAGTAGTAGAATTGAATAGTTAAATGGCCTGGTTACTGATTAATGTGGTGATTGTTGGTATGAAAGATCAGCCATAGGATTAAAGAACTTTTTGACCCTATAGACAAAGCTTACAGACCGTCTTGGCAACAAGTAACAAACTCATAAACACTGATATTACTGTACTTCAATAAATGTCTAATGTGCTGACACAAGCACACCCTGTGGACTAGGATAGGTATCCCTTATTTGATATAATCCTGACTTGGGTAGGACTGAAAGCTCAGTTATTGCTTTACTTTTCATGGAGCACCATTCAAAGGGTAAGCTGGCATAAATGTGCCAGAAATGTTTTTCATGCATGAAATCCAAAGCTTATGCATCAGCATCTAAAATAGGAATAAGGAAGTGCCCGAATAAAAAGAAAAGGTGATCTGAAAAGCAAATAATATGTAGATCTATAAAGCATTTTAGACCTTACCCAGGGGCATGTACACTGTAGGAATGTCCTGCTGGCTTTTGCCTGAACTGCTACAGATGGGAACTGAAGGGGGAAAGGCATGAAAGCTATGAAAGACTACACTAGTTGCTATACTTAAAAGGAACACTAATTTCAGCACAATAAATTGCAATAGGTCTCCCTTTTCGTTTTTCTGAAACTACCTATTTATAGGATAGTGTAACTTACTTTGTTCCCTTGTGAAGCAGAAAACTACTCCTTCAGCGCTGAAAGTAGATTTAAGCTGCCTAGAAAGTGCAACCTGCTAAGCCACAAACTATAAGGTGTGATAGGCAGAAGTGGTCAAAAAAACGTAGGGTTCAAGAGGCCAGAGAAAAGCAGCAAGCAGGAACGTAACTCTGTAGCTAATGGATACAGTACTCAGCTGAAAGTGGAAAGAACCTAGGCTCTTGATTTCTCTTGAACAGTAGTATCATTTTACAGTTGTTATTGAAAGAACAGAAATGATTGATTTTAAATGTTTCTTTATCTGAGGAGGCGTTTGCAGCCATTTGATGTGTTTGTAAATTGTTAGTTTCTTTTGGAATTGTATGTTTACAGTCATATTCAGCACTTGAAAATTACTGGTGACAATTCTGTTGTTATTTTTACTGAGAACTATTAAAGAGCTTAGGACAAAGAAGAATTTAAGAGTAAAAAACAAGTCAGGTTGCTAAGGATGGTGTAAACCTGAGTTTTTCAGTTCCTTTATGATATGCTTTCTCTAATGTGGTAGCTGGTTAGAACTATGATGTTACTTGTTTCTTAACTCGGCAGCCCATCTTTATGCTGATAGATTGCAATGGCATACTGTCTAGCTTACAATGATCCCATCCAGGTCCAGAACCTTCATCATCTCAAGCTGAATGTGCAGTTAGTGTGTATATTTGGGAAAGCATGAATACATGTGTTTGTAGGTATGCCTGTAGTGTGGAATGCATGATGAATACACAGCAAGACAAAAATTTTGAGCCTTCCTCCTCCCCTAGCAGAGACCACTTTTTCTGATCTCTTTTACTTCTTTCATCACTGAGATCATCCATGCCATAAAGATAACAAATATCATGGAAGTAACAATAACTTTCTTCAGATGATGCCTACTGAATATTGTATAAGGTTTTTTCAGCATTGAATGGAAGTTGTTGATGTACTATATTTTAAAAGGCTGAGGGAGTGTGTTGTATCTGGCCACTGAGATGAAAATTTATATGGGATAAATTAAGTCCCTGCTAATGTGAGCTTACTTGTACTATTTCCTCTTCCAACTGTGGCAGTATTTAGGTAATTGAATGCTGTGTAGTTGCATTTTATCTGTTTCTTTTAATATTTAAATTAGAAATCGTAAGTAAATCTTATTTGAATACAGTTGTAATCATTTTGATTTTTCAGTAGATCACAAACAGTCACCAGATATCCCTAGAATGTAAACTCCCAAGAAAGAAGGAAGGAACACAATTTTGTTGCCTGGTGTGGGGTTTCTGTTTTGTATTTGATATGGATGTTTACAGTTCATTAAACTACCTTTCCAGATAGTCAGACAGAACAGCTGTGATTTATCCAGACTTTCTCTTAAATTATTAAGACGATGTTATGAAAATGTTTTTGATGAGGTGAGTTTTGAAGCATCACTGAATAGAAAAATTGCACCAGTTTGCTAGAGATACCATTTGCTCATCATTATCTTAGAAATGTTTGTTATGAACTTGTGTTTTCCCAAAGATGCTTGACCCATCTCGCCATAGTGTGCATTGATTTCCAGGTAGAGTAATAGTCAGTGATGTGAATTGCTAGAGCTCATTGTTGCTATTGATTGCGGGGGTGGGGGGATGAAGGGAGTGTGATAAGAGGTGGCAGAAGGAAAACAGGGAAACATGACTGTAAAATGATGCTCTATGAGTCAGTTTTGCTACAAAAACTAATGATTTGTCACAGCAATCTGTTTTCTCACACATGCTGTCTTTTCCATTATTCCTCAGTAAACTAAATCTCCCCACCACATAGTAAGGATTTCAGAACTGATTATGGTACAGACTTTTCAGAGATTAATTGAAATTATCTTTTACTTATCACTGCTGTGATGTGGTATATGCAAAGGTGTGGTTTGTTTTTTGTTTATTTGTGTAGAGAGAGTGACATGGGAAGGAAATCTCCAATATGTTACAGAGAAGACAGGGAGCACAGTCTAAAAAGTTTGAGAACTTTTGTTTTCAGAGGAGCAAGCAGAGTAGTGACTGTTACTGCAGGGAGCAGAATATATTAAGTCCAAAGATTCTCCCTACTGTCATAATGGACAGTCACAAAAGCCACACTGTATAGAAACACTTGACCTTACTATCACAGCCTTAATTCAGCAAAGCTCTTCAACAGCTCATGAAATCTGTCAGAGCAGCATTCAGCATTTTAAAATGCAAAAGAATTTGGGAAAAATGGAATAACTTACAGTCTTAAGCTCTAGTTAAACACTTCACTGACACTGTGTTTTCACTTGGGAAAGTGGCTAGCAGTAAAGAGTTAAATAAAAAGAATGTCATGCATGTGTATGTGATTCTAAATCCAGAAGTGTTACATTTCCTTTGTTGGCATTAGTTTCTGTTGAATATACAGGATATATATGGTGAAGTCTAAACCTTTCTGTTATTGGCCTGAAGTGTTTTAACAGAAGTGTGGCATGCTTGGTTGAAAAGACTAGTAGTTTTAACAGATCAAAACATATATACTTAGTGCTTCCTGGATATTTTTCTGCTTACCCATTTGCATTATATTGACCAGCTTCATGAGCAGATATTATGTTTGGAATTAGACTTTCTTTGACAAACTTAGTATGTAGAATAGTGGCACCTAGCAGAATAACATCTGGAGTGCTTGCAGCACATTTGAGGTTTTGTTTTTCCTCAAAGCATTAGTTGGCTTTTATTAGTGGTGGCTTGAGTTTTAATGTCTCTTCGACAGGGAAAAAGTGGGTAGGAAACCATTGAAAGGTGCCACCTTTCTGCTCTCACAAGTTAGCAGTTCTCTACTTGCTGCTGCTGTGAGAGATGGCATCTAATGCTGTCAGAGGGTGCAAGCATAACAAGATATTTCTGCTGGAATTACTTTATTCTTCCAGTGTTTTTTGAGATACTCCCCATCCTCAACCCAGCTGTTTAACAGCCAACTCCTTTAGTGGCTATGCTGAAATTTACTATTTTCAGTTGCAATTGTGTTGACTCTCAGGGTATAAAGGCTTCGTGGGAAGGCTTGTGCTAGCTTTCTCTGGAGTTACTCAACAGAAAGAGCTTATGTTTCTTGAAGTCACCTACAAGTCTTGTTTTCTTGAGGGAAGCAAATGAGGCAGCAGTCCAGCCATTTGTTCACTTCCAGAAAAGGTGTGGATTGACCAACCTCAGCCAGGAAATTGGGGGAAAGCTTTGGTTAGAATATGTGACAATAAATATTTTCAATTGTCATGGTTCACACCACTATAATCTTTTTGGGAATATATCACCTCAAGGAGGTTAATATTGAGTTGCCACATCTTTCTTTTTTTTTTTTCCCCTCAATTCTCTTTCATTTTTTTCCTAAATTCACAGTGCTAATGCAACATTTTTTTTCCTTTAAAAAAACTTTAGTCCCACTTTCTTTGTAATTAGGGACAATTACTCCATAATGCCAAAAGATGTCTCCTAAAAATATCATATATATGTTATAAAAGGAAAAAAAAAAGGTAGGAGAAGATCTCTGTCTAGAATGCTAAGTACAAAACAGATTTGATACAATGGGAAGCCAAATTGCAGGAAAAACAAGGGCAGACTTGATCATAATTGTGACAGCCGCTGTTTGCACTGTTTTTCGAAGAATAGTTGAACATTTGACAGCTGTAATATTGTCTTCTATAGATTTTGTTCATGTTCGTACAGGCCATGTGTTTCGTTGGTATATGTATACTACAACTGTATTTTGACAGAATCATTGAGGATCATTTGACAGGATCACCCATGCACTGGTGGTATACAGTTCTGTTTTTATTGGCCTTTCTCTCCAATGTAAAATCAAAGTCTTTATTGCTCTTCAGAGTCTTACATGCTCTATTTTTTATCAGCTGTAAGACAAAGTCTTTTTTTTATCATAGCAAATCCACCTTAAAAACTTTATAAATGGATTTTAATTCCACTTATAAGAGATCTTATTACTGAAAAGCTTATACTATATTAGGAAAAGAAACGTGAAGCATGTTGCATGCGTTTTGATCTCTGTTAAGTCCTTAATTGGTAGTTGCTTCCCAGTTTTTTAGTTTGACAGTTAAAGATCAAGATGGCAGTGCTTTTCTGTCACTGTAGAAAGCTGGAATAGCTGAGTAAAAGGCCACATGACATTGCATAGTCTTCTGGATCTCGCATATGCTGGATACCTGCTGCACAGAAGATGGCATACTTTGGCCAGTAGTGCCTTAAGCTGGGTGAATCCAGATCCTGGTGTTTGGTCCATAAAAAGCCAAGTTGGATCTAGCAGGATTTACTAGCAGAGGCTCGGTGACACGTGAACACAGCAGTGGTGTTTATGGGGCTACCTTGAACCTGCAAACAGGTTAATGGCTTTTGTGCAGAAAAGTAACTGAGTTATCTCTGTGTCTGCATCCATAACCCCACACCCCAGCAAGCCATTCAACTGTATTGAATGGCTCTATTCAACTGTAATTGAGCGCTGACTGAATTTACTTTTTGCGACACTCAATAGTTAAAATTCTGAACATACTATTAGGCAGAGTTAATTCAAATAAGATCCTTTTTTTTTGATTAGGTTTCACTGTCTTTTTGTCATCTCTTACTGTTTTAAACTCTTCATTTAAAGAAAGAACTCATCATGCCTTCCAAATCTTGCATCAGAGGTGTATCAAACTGTTGCAACAAGATGTAACATCATGCATCAAAAATTTGTGCTCATTCTCTGGAATTGCCAACAGCAACTGTTTGTCTCCTTGTCATTGACAAATCAAGGCAACACATACAAAGTACTCTTATTTCCACCATTAATGCATCTCTTCAGATCATTCTTTTTCTGTTGCTATCACTAAAACTACAAATAGATGTTTCTTTTAAAGAGATTAGTAATTATTCAAATAATGTTTGTTAGCACCCTTATGAATAAAGCACATGGCACCCTCTGAAAACAAGACTTAATATGAAAGAATCTATGTGTGTTGCTTCTGGGAGAAACATGACATGCCCAGATGTGTTGGAAAATAAAACTCTATCTATATGTCAAGGGCTACAGCAGTTTAGCTTTCAGATTACAAAGAATATTGTCATGGCCCTAAAGGATTGGAAACTCCTTACCCCTTAATGAAAGTATAAATTCTGCAAAAATGGAAAAGACCACCTAAGAAGAAATTAAGATGAGGTATATCATACCTCATCTATAGCGTAGCTTTGATTCAGATTATTTTCTTGTAGGATCTCATTAATTATTCTTTTATGTTTACAGGTCTAATTACAACCACATCTAGAAAACTAGATCGAGAGCAGCAGGCAGAGCACATACTAGAGGTAAGTAATTTCTTTAATTCTCTGTAAAGCAGTGACCGTAACTTCATTGCTTTTACAGAGAGTTAAGTTTACCATACTTGATTACTATATGAAGAATTCAGATAACGAGATTTCAGAATTAATTTGCTTCTATGTTCATTATATTACCATGCAAAAAACTATCTATCTCATAAAAAGTATGTTGCAACTTTTCTATAAGAGTAGAGTTAAGATGCAAACATAGAAATATAAGGCAGTTTTTTGGGTTTTGTATCTGTAAGCCAAGATTTTCTTTCAGACAGTACAGAGCAGTGTGGTTTTTTTTTTTCTTTATATCTTAATGTGTAATTATTGGAATAGCTATTTCAGCTGCCTTTTGCTGAATTCAGACCTCTGAAAAAAAAAGTGCAGAATCTGTTTTTAATATTGAGAATACAAACAGATTGTGAGTAGACCTTTTTTCCTGCATTACATAGTTATCAATCACATAAGTAGATGAGTTGTAAAACAGCCATTACAGAGTCGGTGTCCAAGAACATGAAATTCACGCTTCTTTTATTTAGCTACATTTAATTGATTGCCTGGAATTTATGTAATAACCAGTCTCATTCTCTGTCAAACAAATGAAAAAAACACACTGTACTTCACTTGCATTGAAGACTTAATATTCACAGTAATATATATCTGAAACCTCTTTTGTGCTCTTTCGGGATGACAGATAAAAGACTGCAATGTAAGTAGGGAAAACAAACATTAAAGCTGGAGAAACAGTGCTGGACTTACTCAGAACTTCTGAAAACTGTAAAACAGCTTTCTGATAGGAATGCAAGGACTGTGTAGACTTAGAGGTGAATGCATTCCTTGTTAGTACTGTCAATCCTTGTGTAGAACTTGAGTGTACATGAAGTCTTCCTACCCTTTTCCTATCCCTCTGGTGCATTACAAGATGGATTAATGCAGGACTCGGATCAAATTTTTATTGTTATTTTAAATTCTGTATCACCTTTGGAAATTACTCTTTGCATGTAAGTAGCAAGAAGGTAGAATTTCCTCGGCAGTGTGATTTTAGTAGTAGTAGCATATTATTGTCTTTTTAAATTACCTGCTTAAATCTGCATGTGTCTGTTTCCCAAAAGCAGTTCTACCTTATTTCTTGACTACTGCTATGTATATTGGTTGTAAAATTGGTATCTCCGACTCTTACTCCTATGCATAAGCAGTGTGGTTTGTATTAGATTTAGACAGTAAATAAAATGAGATGTGGATTGTTCTCTGACCCTGAAGCCACCTGACACTGTATGGCTTTGATTGCTTATACCTATTGCTGGAACAAAGCGGCCACGTCCAAGTTGCCTGTAGAGAACAGTGCCTGAATTGTGTGAATTCTCAGACTGCAGCTAGGCAGTTTGTGGGAGTGTGTTGCTTGTTCTCGGGCAAAACTTATGCCAGAGATCACACTGGCAGTGTGATGTGGTGGGCAGTTGTCTGCCAGCAATCATGACTGCCAAATTAACCTTAAGCTATAGCACGATAACACATACAAAACTCAGGAAGGTTTTTTTTTTGGTTTTTTTTTTCAAGATTACAGTACCATACAATGGTACATAAATTCTCCTAGCTTCAACATAGTAGATTAAGTGGATTGCTTTTGAGTTTGTAATATTGATTATTGCTTGCTAGTATAATTTTAAATTCCTCATTATTCTTTCATTTTGAATCCCAGATGGATGTTAAATTCCTAAATAAAAGACTACGAAGTATCTAATGGAAGAACTCTTAACTACAGAGCAATACTGACTGCATGGCCCAAAATAGCAGTTTTCCCATTTGTTAGTTTTATGTTTACAACTTTGAAAATAGGTTGGAAGGAAACCCAGAAATGCTCAGAATGATGGGCAATATTATGAGCCAAGTGCTGAGCATCTGGCTAATTAATTGAGCATTGAAATGTTGACCAGATGGGTTGGTGGGTTTATTCCTTGTTCGCTATTACATTTAATCCTTGATTGCACTTCTGATTACATGATAGTAATTCATATGCTCCATTCTTTTATTCCCAACTTTTAACTATTTTCTTTTTGCCAATTGCTATGTTTTCATTCAATTATTTTAGATTAGCTTCATGTTATTCCCATATATCTTAGTATTCTGTTTGTTATGTCAATAATGCCTTCAGAATTGGTGTTGAACTCAAACAAAATTAGATTTTCCTCAAGTTTCTCTTTTTCTGCTTGGCTCAAGGCAGTGCTAATTTTATGTTAATGAGCAAGTTATTCTGTACCCCTTGGAATTTAGTCTTTTGGGATGTGTTTTGGTTTTTTGGGGGTTTTTCTGCAAAATGAAGGTGGTTCTGAAATGGAGGTGGTTCATTAAAAGAACTAAAGTGAACAGATATTCATATATGTGGAAATCCTACTGTCAGAGATAAGCATGAATGTTTGCATTTCATGTTGCATTTCATGAAATCACTTTGCTCACGCTTGTTTCCTTTGTGCTTGCAAGTTATACCATATTTCATTTATATTTCCTCTTTTTTTCTGAAATAGATGAGAAGGAACAAAAAAATACAAGATCTGATCATGTCCTTATTCATGTCAATGCCAATTCAGTTTTTTCTCAGGGATTCAATTTCTGTCTTCCATTAGTATTCATGATTTTGTATACATGTTATCCTTGAATTCTTATGTTTTTCCATAGTCGTATTTCTGAGGGCATCTTAAGAACCAGTGAAGGAATTTGCCACTCACATTCATGAAGAAAAATACTTGTTCTTCCCAAATTTGGCTAGGCCAAATTGGAAATGGAATATCCAATTGGAAATGGAATATCCTGTATCAGTGGTGACTAGGATTTTTTGTTTGGATTAGGGGAGGTTATTTTTGTTTAACACCCTTCACAGCACTGATCTTAGAGTCGTAGGGTCGTTTAGGTTGGAAAAGACCTTCAAGGTCATTGAGACCAAAATTTATATCTTCCCTATAATGTTTTCCTGATGCTACTATAGTAACTGACTCCTACACAGAGTTTCCTGCAGGCAAAGACTTGTATCTTACTTGCAAACTCAAAACCAGGATGAAACTGCAGTATGTAATACATTTCCCATAGAATCTGTGTAGAAACATTGGCTGTTAGACAAAAAAACTCTTATTTCGCATTCCTCTACTGCCTTGATTAGTGTGCAGTAGAATTAGATCAGCATATCTCCATAGATCAATTTCCTCTAATCAATTTCTTTTTAAACTTCTTTCAAACAAGGTAGTGATTTTATGTCTTAAAATACGAGAGATTTTTAGTGCATAAACCTGTCAGATTCTGAAACGTGTTCTTATGAGTTGCATCTTTTGAAGTGTAAAATCATATTATTAAATTGAAAATTTGCAAGGAAGCACTAGGCTGAAAATACATTAAGATATTGTTACAGTGAAGTGATTATCAGAGGTATTATGCTTGTGTGCTGTTCCTGTACTCAATATTTCAGTTAAAATGCTGCAAAATAGTGAATTAAATTTAATATGTATTGTTCAGCTCCTACATGCAATACATCAAGAGTCAAAATATTAAGATAGTATCTGAATCAACTTTTGTAGTGCCTATTGTAAATATTCACTAAATAGCTTTACATAATGGATTTTAAGTAGCCAGAGTTAAGGAATGAATTTACAATTGTAGGAAAATGTGATTTTAAAACAGCATAGTTAAAAGGTCTGTGTTTGAATTCAGCACTAACCATATCATTTTTAATAAAAACAGGTAATGGTAACAGACAACGGCATTCCTGCAAAATCAACAATTGCACGGGTGATTGTGAAGGTCTTAGATGAGAATGACAATAAGCCTCAATTCTTGCAAAAGTTCTACAAAATCAGGCTTCCAGAGCGTGGTAAGCCAGAACGAGAGAGAGCTTCTAAGAGAGAGCCGATCTATCGAGTAATTGCTACAGATAAAGATGAAGGCCCCAATGCAGAGATCTCCTACAGCATTGAAGATGGTGATGAACATGGCAAATTCTTTATTGAACCAAAAACTGGAGTGGTTTCATCAAAGAAATCTTCTGCGGCAAGGGACTATGATATCCTTTCAGTGAGTCAAAATCTTGTGTATCATGGAATGTTCTTTTTATCTATATTCTCATCACTTCTTATTCAGTATCTGGCAGAGGAATGTCTACAGTGTCTGAAGGACAAAAGCTTCCAGAAGTATTATTTTGTGGGGTTGTTTGTTTGGGATTTTATTTTTTTAAAGGATCATTTCAGATATTTGTGTTGAGAAAGTGAGTCAGGAAACTGCTGTTCTTTTCCAGAACTTGACAGATAATGAACACGATGAGGGAACATAAGCAATCAGTTTGTCTGTCTTTCAGGAGAAAAGCAAAATAAAAGTGAATTTATGGTAACAGTTTTTGTGCTACTATCAGGTGCTGCATACTTTTTCTCCATTTGCTACCCAGATAATGAAGGGCAAGTGGCACTCTGCAAGGCACTTAACCTTTTCGGATGTATCTCACACGAGCAAACATGCTTGGAGCTTATTACTACTTTCCATTTATGTGACATAATGATTTCTGTGATCTCATAGCTTAAAACATGTGTCTATTTGACAGATTAAAGCTGTGGATAATGGTCGTCCACAAAAGTCATCAACTACACGGCTTCACATAGAATGGATTCCAAAGCCTGTCCCACCCACAGAGCCCATTTATTTCGAGGAAGCATTTTTTTCTTTTACGGTGATGGAAAGTGACCCAGTTGCTCACATGATTGGTGTAATAGCTGTTGAACCTCTTGGAACACCACTTTGGTTTGACATAACGGGTAAGGATGCCTAAAGGACTTTTATTATTAGAAACAAATGCATGGAGTCTGAGATACTGGAGGGCTCATTGCAGCTTTGTTTCTTAATGGCTTTTCTAAATATTGCAAGGTTTTGTCCTTCTTTAGCTATAGATGTGTTTTTGCCTTATTTCATTATAAATAAAAAGCACTCAAGTTTTTATCAATGCCACTATATATCAAAGATTAAAATTACATTGCAAAATATTTGCTGTGTTGCAGTTTTGGAAGTGATTTATGAATATTGTGTCAGTGAATCTCAGATAGTAGATGAGGGAAAGAAATAAAATGCAAATTTCCTGCAAATGAGGATAGTACGACCAAAGTGAGATTATCCTGTTCATGTTGGGTTTTGTTTTTTGTTGTTTTCCTCTGAACTGCCTCTGAGTTTGCTGTCCCTTGGTTCAATACTAATATGAAAGCTTGCAATGTTTCTAACCCCAGAAAACTTCTTCCTGTATATATTCTAGATTATGTCTTAGCCTTCACCATTACAAGAGGAATTCTGATCAGTAATATGATAATGAGTTGATGCTGTGGTGACAAAATTGATAGTACTTTTTAATTGTAGACTTGCTTATTAGACCTTGGAGCACCAGTAATATACAGAGTGTTCACTGTATAGCTAATACTAAAACCAAGTTTTGTCATGTGTTACGTGCTTTAGAATCGAGGAGAATAGCACAGCCTTGTTGCAGGAGAGGTGTCTTTTAGTGAGCTGTTTCTAGTTTTGAGATAGCCCTATCAGATTGGGATTCTTCCACCATATTAACAAGAGAGAGAGGGATATTTTTCACCTTAATTACTTCTGAAAATTTAGGCAATCACTATGATATTAAGTTGTGGGAGAGAGCATTTTTTTAAATCTTTTTTAATAATTTGATTATTTTAAAGATCTGGTTTACTGGTATGCATTTCCTAAGAGATGCTGGGAACAGTAATAGTTAAAGTTTGTAAAACTGATACATATAGCAGGAACACACAAATGCCAAATACTTGAGGATGTTCTCAGAAAACTTTCAAGCACATCAGGACAGACGCAACTCTTCCCTGAACGCATGCTTCATGTATGAAGAACTTGGGATGATATTAATAATCATTGCTAATGTGTTAAATATTTCTTGATACATTAAATAATTTTTTAACAGTTCTTTGTAATGTATTCTGGGAAAAAAAAAAAAAAAAAAACACAAACCAAAACGAAAAACTGACCAGTTTCTGTTTAAATATATCCTAGTTGAATGAAAAGTGCTTGCATTTGGACAAACCAACAGGTTAGAGATCTGTACAACTGTGCAGAGAGAGTAGAGTTCAAAGTGTGTTCTGGCATCCTTACATGGGCAAATCTCTGTATTAGAGGCATTTTGGGACAGAGATTGCTCTTAACTGTTCTCTCAAACACACACACACAGGCAGGGGAGTTGAAAGGCAGAAAATATAAAAACAAGTGAGCGGGAGAGAAAAGAAGGTCCTGTGTGCTCCAACTCAAACAGGAGTATCCAATCGGCAGCAAACAGAAACATCTGTTGATTAAAAAAAAGAGTTTATTAAAGGAAAGGTTAAGAAAGGGACATTATCAGGAAAAAGTGCGCAGTTTATAGAAATGAAAGGGAGTAGATAAGAGGTCTCAGAGGTCTTGAGAATTTCCCCAGAGTACAGCAATGATGTTTCCTCAGGCGTTTTAATAGCAAAATTTGTTAATTAGATTAGGAATGTAGTTTTTTATTTTCTTTTTAGTTTGCTTCAACTACTGTGCGCTCTGAATGCTCTGTACAGCTGAACAGAGCTCTGATGATGGTAGTATTTTGATTCGCTCCTTCTAAGCATGCAGCACAGTTTGGACATTCAACAGAATTCTCATTGTATACTTAATGTAGAAAACCTTTGCCTACTGTTTTTAGAAAGACATATACAGAAAACTCCAAGGGGAAGGAGCTGAATTTGTCCCAACACTATAAAATAAACCTTATTATTTTGACTGTTTTCTTAGTAGAAATATTTGGGAAAGTTTGATATGTGATCATGTTGTGAAGTTATCAGCTACTCTTACATGTGGTGCTTTACTGCCCTCTTTTACTGATTCTAATAGCATGAATTAATTTGATTGACAGCTTTCCTTTGTGTTCTGTGCTTGCTTTCCATGCTTTCTTTCTTTTTGGCTGAGCCAGGAGACAAGCTTGCTAGTGAAGTATTTTACATCTTTCAGATGGCTTGTGACCTGAACTGTACAGCAGAAGGTATCTGCTGAGATCACATAATTTATTACCAGATTATGAGATCTGACATGAAAGCGTACATTTATAAAATATTTATTTTATTAACCCTTCGGAAATCAAAGTGCTCACAGTTGCATTTGTGACAGGTTTGTTTTTGTTTTGTTTTGTCATCATTACATTTATACAGCATCAATACAGAGCATCCAGTTTTGGCTTTTCACCAAAACTGTTGCTGCCACACTTTCAGTGTACCAGATGGAGAAGGTTGGGTTGAGTTCTGCTTCAGTGGATTACCAGATATCACCACTACTACAAAAATCAGGCAATGCCTCTCTGATTTCCTTCGTAAGGAAGAAAAAAAATTGGTGAGACAGCTTTCCTTTTGTCAGAGAAGCTAAATGAATAGATTCATACATGCTCACCATACTCTTCCCTTAAAATGGAAATAACTTCATTGAGCTATCGGAGAAAATGGTATCACATGCCGACTGTAGAAGAAAAGCTAAAGACTCATTTTCTGAAGCTGACATCTTGCAGAAAGGCCACTAAAAATTAATGTAACCCTGTTAAAAAAAAAAGAAAAAACAACCAAAGAAACAAAACAAAAAAGGACTGCCTTTCATACTGTGCAGTTTATTTCCATTTCTGTGATTCAGAAACTGCTGCTGGGCCAGTAAGAGGTGTTAGCTTTCAGGGAAACCAGTAAAATTATATTTATCAAATATCTTAAATCCAGTGAAGCAGAATCCAGACCATCTTTCCTAAACTGATATGTCTGTCATGAAATAGTTTTTACATGTGAATGGGAGCCCATTTCAGTATTTATTGTTCTTTCTTGGATTAGATGTAAATTTGCAACCTTTGGAACTTCACCCTTTTGCTTCTAGCCTTGGCTTTTCATAAAAGACATTTAGAAATTTACAAAATACAACACATAAAAAACTTTTTTAAAAGAAAAGGGACCCATGTGATATCTGAATGCTGTCCTTGTAGAGTATAATTAGAAAAACACTTGCACATAATTAGGAGAAATTGGTTTGCCATATCTAGCACAGACTTGACCAAAATAAAAATTGATTCCTCCATTTTAGGCAGTTTATTGAGAGGCCTAAAGGAGTTGTAGTTAAATGGCAGTATTTATTATTGCTAACAATATTTGGACTTAATGGACGTTATATTCTCATGACAGTCTACTTGGAGTGGCATGATGATGATCAATTAAATGTTTGATCGACTAAGTGTAGCTATTGATCTACATGGTTATTTAGCTATATTTCAAGAAGTAATTTGAAAGTTTCACAAGGATAGTTAAGATGATTTGCTTCGGAAAAGGAGCTTGGCCATATTTAAACATTAGGCATTTAAACATTTAGCACTCAAATCTGAGTCCTGCTGATTTCACAAGGAGAAGATAGCAAGTTCTTCAGATACTCAGCACTGAGATGAGAATCCTTTGGAAGCGCTGTATTTTTTTAGCCTTATCTATAGTCATGTACAAGTATAGTAATTTGTACTCTGATCCAAAAAACACAAATTTGACTGTACGTCTGATTTGGGATTTTCGTTTCTTTTGATACAAAGCAAGTTTCTTAACAAATTAGCCTGACCCTTTTCAGAAAATAAACTAGCACATTTATTTCTCAGTTTCCTTATATTTGGAATCTTTACATTCTGTTGTTTTTTATTTAAAAAAATATTCTTGCTAAGAATCTACCAGCTAACTTTCCATGAGCCAGACAAATCAATTTTATCCAAAGCCATTAAGTTTTAAATATCTGTAAGTAGCAGCATATCACATTATCAAAAAAAAAAAACACAACTCACAAAAAAATCCAAAGGGTTTAAAATAAGTGTTAAAATAAGTGTATTTATAAG
Organism: Urocolius indicus; assembly: GCA_013401255.1. Classification (NCBI taxonomy): domain Eukaryota; kingdom Metazoa; phylum Chordata; class Aves; order Coliiformes; family Coliidae; genus Urocolius; species Urocolius indicus. The sequence goes on along the minus strand of WBNH01011925.1, from coordinate 322,277 downwards.
TATATGTGTATATAGTTCCACCTTCATTAAGCATCTGAAGACAGAACATGATCATACGTGAAAAAAATGAAAGAGTGCTGTGTTTTATGAACTTCTGCCTTTCCCAATTTCCTGAACAAGGTGGCAACTATGACAGTCGATTTGATGTGGACAAGGGCACTGGAACTATCATTGTCGCTAGACCTCTTGATGCAGAACAGAAATCAAATTACAACTTGACAGTAGAGGCAACAGATGGAACCAGATCTATCAGCACTCAGGTAATGGACTTTCTAATGAAGCACTTAAAGAAGGAGAAATTTGTAGCTGGGGATTGGGGAGAGTTTTGAATTTTCTGCTTGCCATTTTTTTCATACTGGGCAGTTAATCTGGTTTATGTAAATTAAGAACTCTGTCTAAAATAGGAGCAAGTTCTGATATTTGTAGAGCCATATTTTTTGGCGGTCCAGGTGGAAGGTTGTGTTACTATGCTATAGTCTGAAACAGCAGCTTTTAAGTTGTATCATGTTCTTATATTAGCTGAGTAAATGAAAACAGAAACTAAGCCTTTCCATGCATAATTTATTCATGTGAAAAGGATTAATGCTTATTTGAATTATCTCTCTTTATCCATCTCCCTCAAAATCACCAAATAATATGCTTGAAATTTAAAAGACCACCATTATAAGGTGGTTTGATTGTCCCACTCCTCCCAAGATGTGTGGATGACAAATTGTACAATGTTCAAGTCCCATTTTACGAAACTGAATTGCTCCTTCTGCATAGTGTACGTACAGAAACGACACTTAGGTGATAACATCTCTGTGTTATCTTCCGTAATACTTTTAGCTTCAGTAGAGGCAGAGATTAATAAACACACTCCAAAAAGAGCAAGCTTAGACCAATTTTTTTTTAAAACCTTTCTACTAAGGCTCCACGGTGGTGGCAGTTCTTTGCAGTTGGGCTAATAATTTCACTTTAAGGCAAAAACCTTTTGTGACACTATGGTATGTCACTCTGTATACACACTATGTATATGTCACTCTGGTTTTCCCCACCTAGTTTCTTTCCTCAGCTCAGAAGCTGAGTATATTTGGAAGTAAGGTTTAGCTAAGGTTGATGTGAATGGAGAGCCACATGCATAGAGGAGCTCCACGTTTCTTTCACATAAAAAGGAAAGAATTTATTTGTTAATTAAAACAATTGGGTTGGGACAGTGATGTGTCTGTGTTGTCAACTCCTATCATTTACTTACTCCTTAGGAGCTCGAAGAGCAATTAGTGGGTTGCTACTGTCTTTTCTGTACATGGAAATCTGAGTTATGAATGCAATTTCTAGTTCCATTTCTGTGCAGTATGTATGTTCTTCTGTTGTCTTCTCTAATGTCGCACATGTTGTCTTTCTCCTTTTGGCTAGAGGGAAAGATGTTTCCTTTCAATGGTTAGGGTTCTATTTATTGAGCTGACTGTGTGTCTGGAGGCTTGGTAGGTCAAAGAGATGAAATTGCGTAGCAGGAGACTGCTAGTTTACCAGTTTCCTTTGAGAGATGCCTTTTCCTTTAATGGTGGCAATTGTGAGTGATATTCTACACCGTGAATCCTCAAATACAACAACATGTTCCCCAGGCAGAACTTGCTGCTATCGTAGCTGTAGTGCTGATAACCACCAAAAAAAAAGGTCTGGAGAATCCTGCTGTAAATTTATTGCCTAGTTGTAGTAAACATATTGAGTGAATTCTTTTCTACCACTTAAAGAATGCTGGATAGAAGGCATGAATTAGTTTAGAAAAAATTAGAAGCCTAAATCCAGCTAGAAAAAGTTTCCTATTGCTGGGGAAGTCAGAAAGACAGCAAGAGTCTTTCCACAGGCACTTTTCCACCCTCCCAAGAATGTAGCAAGTATCACAGCATGCAGTGTGTCAAGGTAGCCTGGGGACTAGTAAAGGCTGTGTACATGTAGGTCTTGGTGACTGCAGATACTCTGCCCAGTGGTGCTGCTGATGTAGCTGTATGTATGCAGACACCCTTAGCTGTCACAGTGAACCATAATCTGCTTTGTCTTCAGGAACAACTGAGAATTGGAAGGTCACAAACTACTTTAATGCTCACCCCTTCTCTTCTCTTGGTTATGCAATTAATTTAGTTCTTCTCTGAAGTGCACAGTGTGGCTTTTGTCCAGTTTATTTAAATGAAATTGTTATTATAGCATTTTGTAAAATTGCATGGACATTAGAGACATTTACCATGGCAGCCTTCTGCAAAAGAATTGGAGAATAGTAGTCTCAAATTTATCATCTCTTATTTCGGTGATGGCTTTTTTCTGTTATTTTCTTTTGTGTCTTTCCTTTCTTCTCAAGTAGTTAGCAGGAACAGAGATTGTGGTTTCTATTACAAGCAAGTACAAGGACTTCTTTTGCATTGTCTTCCTTTTTCCTCTGCTTGTGGGATAAGCGTAAGTCAAGCTCTTGCTGTTTGGGTCTCACATTACTGTGGTATATAGATTGAGGAGCAGGGATTAGCTGAAACTCTGTTAACTGTTCGTACATGAACAGATGACAAATTTTAACTGATTTTCTTATCTCCTGGACCACCCAAATCGACTAGTCCGTTAAGATAGCCCTCAAGACTATGGCTAAGAAGATGCATTTCAGATGAGACTTAGCTTCAGGGGAATTAAAATATTGATAGGAAATCAGAGTTAAAGGTGTGATTTATGGCTGCCAGTGCGTAACAATATATAAATAATGATATATATAGTTTGAAATAATGATATGTAAATATTGAGTGAAATAATGATACATAAAAAATAACGATATATAAAATATAATGATATAAAAAGTTTGAGTGTTAATATGGTGTTGGATTATTCTAAGAGCTGATAAGCAGTAAGAATGGAGTGACAGGCAAAGGAAATTCTGAATACTGAGTGCACACATTAGGAAAAATAATATACTGTACACAGCTTTTAGTTTACTAAGTAATTGTTGAAAACACTGGAAATCCAGTAAACAGTTTAACAAACTTTGACTAACAGCAGATGTAGTGATTTTATGTTTAATTTGAAAAAGGAAATGACATTTTATAGACATCTAGGAGGAGGACAAGAAATGAAAATCTTATTTTGTAAAATCAGTGTATTAAATCTGACTTTAAACTGGAAAGCATTTGCTGGCCTCAGGCCATTAACATCTGTAGGTCACTTGACTCTCAGGATTTCAGTTAAATAGCTTTTTTGAAAGTACAGCAGCAGTAGGCGTGGAGGCTGTTAGAGAATTTTGCATGCATCTAAATGCCAAATGCATGATGCAAAACAAGGACAAACAGTGGTGGTGTTTGACAGACGATGTTAGAGATGACTAGTTGTTACACTGGAAGGAATATTATTAAAAGAACAAACAGATATACTTACCTTTTTGTTTTATAACATTTTGGCCTGAAATAGAAAAGGTTATTCACAGGCTGTAAGCAGCAATATATGAACTATCAAGTTGCTTTTTGGAGGGAAAAAGAAAAGAAATGAAAAAAAAATCCCACGTCTTGTTATAGACACTTCCAGTCATTGTTATGTTCATCAGTTTTTTTCACTAGAAGTAATACTTAAGATGGTTTAAAGCTAGTTGCAGCATTTTACCTATTGCTCTGTTATTACAGAATGTTTAATCTAGCAAATTTGTATGAATATTATGCTTTGGGACCTAAAGATAGAAATTCTTCATTGATTAAATATGCACTTTTACTCAATGATCACCACACTGCTCCGTAGAGACATTTTAGAATTGGAATAATGTTATATTATCTTATAATATAACTTTTAGAATTTTAGAACTCAAAACTTTATGAAAATGATCATAAACACCTCAGTGTAACTATAATTATGAATGGAGAGAGGAGGAAATTTTAAACTCTACATAGAAACAGTAAATGAAAAATAAGATTAAAACAGTCCAAAGGAACATTGTTTAAATATTATGCACTGAGTATATTTTGTCCGTGGCACATATCTACTCTTTAACTAGTAATCAGTGTATTGTTATGCAAATTAATGTTTAATCTGTCAAAAAATTAATAGGTTTCAAGTCTTTCCCCTAAATACTTCAGGGCTACTTTGTCTGTATAACCAGGCTGCATCACTCTCAATAAGATCTGTCAATTGTGCAACATAGCCCTTTGCATAGACTTGCAAAATGAGACGATCACATTATGGTCTGTTAATGTTAAACTTCTCTGTAGTATGCCTCTGTATAATACACAATGTCTTTCTTGAGATACAATACTAGTATATTTGATTTGAATTTAATCTTATAATTTCACTGAGAAATGCTCATGTTTTTATTGTTATACATGTTACTTCAGAATAACACAAGCTTACATGTATTTTGTTCTCAGTTGTACCTAGAATCGTCATAGAAGGTTAGAAGGGATCTTTAGAGATCACATAGTCCAACCCCTCTGCCAAAGCAGGTCCACCTAGATCATATACCCCTGTTTTTCTGTGTGCATCTTTAAAATTGCAGTCCCAATTATTGCTTCAGGTTTCTTTCCTTTAATTTGAAGGCCTTAAAAGTTTATATGAAAATTTAGTCCTCTTAAATTTAAAAGGAAATTGCACATCTAATACTTGTCACTTAGCATCAAAAGTCAAAGTCATTGTCTTGAAGATAGGGTTTCCTTAGTATATTTCACAGTTTAGATTGGAAGGCACCCCTGCTCAAAGCAGAGTAAACTGTAAAGTTGGATCAAGTTATTCAGGAACTTGTCAGGTTCTAAATGCCTGGGATGACAGGGCATGATGACCTCTTCCTTGAACGTGCTTTTACATTAGTGTTTAACAACCCTCCTTGTAAATATTTTTTTTCTGATGTCTGACAATATTAGTTTCTCCTCTTGGGGAGGAGCTTATGAGTGTCAGCTCTTTTCCTTTCGCTGTGCATCTCTGAGAACAGAGGGTCTCTATTTCCTGCAGCTCTGCCCTCACAGAGTGGATGGAGAGCTTTTAGACCACCCTTGATTTTAATGGCCTGTCACTGAGTTCATTTTAGTTTGTCAAGATCTCTTTTGACTGCAGAGGCCAAACTGTAATAGATCTATGGTCCCACCAGTGAGTGTAAAATAGAGGGGAATAATCTTGCTCTCCTTATTAATGCAGCCCAGCATGCAGTTAGTTAACAAAAGGGTGCCCATCAATTCCATTATGCTTGTCCATCAGAATCTGCAGAGGGATGTAAAGTAACATCATCAGTGACTGAGAAATGAATCCTAGATAAAACAGCTTTCACTTCAGTCTAAGATAGATGTTGGATTTTAAATGTGTTTAAAATGATTGCACTGAGAGATCAAATTGTGTATTTGTAGTTGTGTTTAGCAGTGTGGAGAAAAACTGCATGACTGAGCAAGTAATTTGATAACTAATGGAATACCTGAACATGCCACTCGTAGTGACTGAGTCATTATGTTTATTATTCAGCAATATTTTTGTTAGTAATTCATATTTAATAGAGTTCTACATTTTGATGAGCCGTCTCCTGACCTGCTTAGCTCAACAGTACCTTTTTTTGGAGGACATCTCCTTATGTGTTTAGTGGTAAGGTCATTTTAATTGCTTCACTAGCTAATACCACGGGAAGTTGATGTTAAGTCCTTCTGACGGTGTGATTAACAGATAGCTTCTCAGTTAAGCTGGTTCGTTGGCTCTGTGTTTAGTCTTGTAGGTACCAATTTTGGTTTCATGGTCATTGCATTCCTGGCATTTAACTTAATACTTTGCACAGATTTTTGTAAGGCTTTATTCTAAAAATGCTGTAACTCTGTAGTACCAGCAGCACAGGTGTCCATGTCTTCCATTCTAAAGATTCATCCAACACAGTTGCTCTGAAGTGGCTCTTTTTCTCTCACCTGCAATTTTGACCAAAGTTTCAGTATTTCCTCATTTGAGGGGGAAATAGACATGAACTTGAATAGCGATTTTGATTTAAAGTCATAAAATTTGACTTAATCATCTCTTCAAAGTGGAATTGAATAGAAAAGCTGATATGTTAATTTCAAAAGCATAGTATCCATTGATTAAATGTTGGATATGATCTATTAACCTTTTATTTAAATGAAAATATTTGTATATTTTTCTTTGTTTCAGGGTTTGGAGTTTTCTGCTTTTTTAGTTTAGTTTTTTTTAAAAGTTTGTCAGCCATCTTAATTTGGTTTTATTTTCCTGAACACTAATGTTCAGTGAGTAGTATTTTTACTGAAAATATTATATAAGTGACTATACTGGAGCCTTCCATATTTCTTCTCTGAAGTTCATTATTACCTATTTATGCAGAATTTAAAAAGAAATCAACAACTAAGGTTATATTGCTTTACTACATCCTCTGTAATGATGATAATAATCTAAAAAAAGTCATGTGTTTGAGATCATATTATTTTTCAATCGTGCTGTTCATTTTATAGTTAAATTTAGTAGTGAATGATGTTCCACAGACTTCGGTACTCCCAAAGGACAGAGAGGGTTTAATTGCCACTTGTGGTCCCACACAAAACAGACCAGGCTACTTAACTTGGGGAAGAAAACATAAAAAAATTTAATCCAACACCAACTAAAACATAACCATAAAACCCAAAACCAAAGCAAACAGAAAACAACAGAGAGTGATAGAATGATGAAGAGCACAACCAGCCCTTTAAGACCACCTCCTCCCCACCCCTCCCATCTTCCTGGACTCAGAGCCCTGATCCCAGTGTGTTTATCTCCTTCCCTCTGTGTACAGGAGGGCAGGGAATGGAGGTTTCAGTCAGCCTCTTCCCAATGGCTGTCAGGGCAGATAGACTCCTTGACAATCCTCCTTGCTCCAGCACAGGGTACCTCACTCGCTGGGCAGCCCTGCACAGGCCTCTCCGATGTGCATTCCTTCCAAAGGCTGCAGCTCCTTTCCACCTCTCGTGTGGGTCTGCTCTGAGGCCTGCAGGCTCTCCAGCATGGCCTGTGCCATGGCCACCTCCTCACACAGTCTCCTGCCCAGCCAGACACACTTACCCGGAGCTGCTGGTGGCTCTAAGTTCTACCATTGCCCTCCATGTGTTGCATGTGTACAGGCTGCTTTCTCGCCATGGATTGCAAAGGGGGTCTCCAGTCCAGCGCATCTCCTTTCCTCCTCTTGACTGTGGGGTCTGCATGGCCACCTCCATCTTGTACCACTCCTGCATCTCCACTCAAGGACTTCAAATTCCCATCCTTAAATAGTGATGTCAGAGGCACCAGACTGGCCCACCCAGGCAAGAGGTGGGTCTGAGCCGAAGAGCCAGGGGAAAGTCTGAGAACTCTTTACCGGGTCTGCACTGTGTTGGTAACACTCCCTGTGTTACCAAGCAGAAGTGGCTCCTCACAAATCCATTACACAACTCCATTCCTAGATTCCCTTTTGTATGCTTGTCCTTTTTTATAATCCAAGTGAGATTCTAGGTCAAGATAGTCTTTCTGGTGACAATTATTTCAGCTACAAGAGTAGACAATACTTCAGTTTTTGTGAAGATTTTCTTATATTATAATACAAAGTTGTCCCAAGAGTTCCACACCCAGCGTTTGTGTTCTCAGATTCTCAATTTCATTAATCAGTCTACCTTGTCGTGCCTCCAGAGTTAGTCTGAGACTTCGTTACTTAGGTTGAAATTGAGGAAGTTTTCTGTAGTGAGATGTGTGTCGTTTCCTTATTGTTTACCACCATCAGGTTCATCTCATCCAGTTTCTGCTGCATACAGTTTAGCATCTTGTCTAAATTATATCTCTATACTAGCTACCAATGGAAAACAATAAGTATCCTCAAAGAGCAATTTAACCTACTTACTATATCATAAGCACTTATTTTAAACACTTGTAGATGTCACTTAGCTGATTTATACAAAGCAGCTAGCCTTTGGGTGGCTAAAAGCATTGCTATTATGAGCAGCACAGTAAGAATTTGAATTTAGCTACATGTTGTTAGAGTTTTGCTGTCCACCTGCCAGCTCCTCTGTGTTACTGTAGCTTGTCTGACGTTATCAGTGTTGAACGAACAGGATGGTAGCTGTCTTACCCTTTTTAAAGAAATTTAATGCTGCGAAAGGCAAGTGAGCTCTTGTGTGGTTCCAGTGAACATTATTATTCAGACAAAGAGGGTATTGTATGCACAGCAGCACATAGGTGAACCAAGATGAACTTCTGTAGAAAAATGCAGTTTGAAGCGTTGAACTTAATATAACTGTAAATTCAGTGTTGTGTTGGTGACCAGTTGCCTATGGTGATACTGTGTTATGTTGCTGAAGACGAGCAAACAATACCTGTGGTTCTTCAGAATAATACACTTTGATGGAAATCTCTTCTTGCCTAAGCTTGGAAATGTAAGGAGGTGAAAGAGAATTGTTTGTATGTGAGGGCAAAGAGGAGTACAGTGCATCCTCTGTCTTGGAAGACATTGCTTAAAATTCAAAATTCGCGCAAATAAAAAGGACTTTTACCTGCCCTTGATCCTATCGACAGGTTTTGTTTGGTTGTTTTTTATTCCTGCATTACTAAGGAATTCTTTTTTACCTTGCTGTAGACAAAAATTATTTCCTTTACGTTATCTTAACTAAGGCATTTTTGATCATATAGATTTACGATGCGACTTTGTAGAAGATGAGACAGATTTGGATTTAGTAGGATTCTTCTTCCCTTCACTCTTTAGATCTCTCCCCCTCCCTGAAAAAAAAATTGTCTTGAGATGGAATTATTTCAGTATTATGGTCTGATTTTTAATGAAGCATCCACTCTTCATCTGTGTTTCTCAAATATCATCAGTGTTTTCCCCTTCTGTTGTGTCGTTTCAGGTGTACATTAAAGTTATAGACACAAATAATCACAGGCCTCAGTTTTCTGCTTCAAAATATGAAGTTGTTATACCTGAAGACACCATACCAGAGACAGAAATTCTGCAAGTCAGTGCCACAGATAGAGATGAGAAGAATAAATTGATTTATACCATGCAGGGCAGCACTGATCCTATCAGTCTTAAAAAATTTCGTCTGGACCCTGGAACTGGATCTCTTTATACTTCAGAAAAACTGGATCATGAGACCATGAACCAGCATATTCTCACAGTGATGGTAAACAAACACAAAATTTCTTATGTAGTCAAAATCAAACAGATTTTTTTAATGTCTTTTTTTATTTTGTTCTCTGCAGTTGTTAATGTTTCATTTACGCGCAGTCTTTGTCTCTGTGACTGGCGCATATTGAACCTTGAAGTGAAGTATTCCTAGTATTTGATGAACTACTGAAATAATAAGGCTAATCACAAGTAATACCCTATTTCAGGTTCGGGATCAAGATGTTCCTGTGAAGCGCAACTATGCCAGAATTGTCATTAATGTCAGTGACACAAATGATCATGCGCCATGGTTCACCAGCTCTTCCTATGAAGGACGAGTCTATGAGTCAGCAGCTGTTGGATCAGCAGTGCTCCAGGTTACGGCATTAGATAAGGACAAAGGAAAAAATGCAGAAATTGTGTACTCTATTGAATCAGGTATATTGATTTTTGTACATCTGTATTTTGAAACAGTGCTTACTGATACTTGTTTCAACTACAGTCATGTAAAAAAATACCTAACAAAGAGGGCAGTACAGGTATATGTGTTGTATTCCTTGAGATGTATTTAAATACACCGTCAGAGCATTTAAAAGAAAACTACAAGGACAAACACTCATCTCTCACCTTTAAGTATTTATATTATTCTTTACATACATTTGGTACATTTCAGTAGCAGTAGAAGAAAAAAGTACCTTTAAATCCTTAAGAGAGGTGTGTTCTTGAGAAATTATTGAAGCATTAAATTCAGATCTAAACCCATTCTTTTTTGATAATGTGATATTTTGTGGCACGGGCAAAGCAAGGATTCGATGCAAAGAGCCTGAGACAAGTACTTTCATGTTAAGAACAAAGTGAAGGAAAGGAGCTCAAAAATAACTTCTGGACGTTCATATACTTAACCACTAAATGGTCCCAGTTTTTAAGTTAAATTTCCTCATAAATGTCGCAAGGAAGGCATTGCTTTGCATGGCTCCCTCTGGCAGATTTTGGATAGTAGGACTGCTATTCTAGCTCTATAAAATAGAAAATAAATTCTTCAATGGCTGGTCAATTTGGCATTAAGGCTTCTTTCAGATTGCACCCCAGAGGAGAACGTTAGTTGCTGCTGCTTATTTTCAACGTCAGAGTATCTTTCTGAATTTGCCTATAACAATGCAATTCAAATGATGACAATTTTGAATAATATGAAGGCAGGATGACATAGACTGAGTTCACTTACCCAGACAGAAGTACATTTCGGTCCAGTCCTTTAAACCTACATACAAGCCTGCCATTACCAAGGTGCTGAACTATATAGGCACTGTGATGGGGGAAATAAAAAGTTATTTCCATTTCATTACCTGTGTGCAGTACTACTTTCAAGGTAGAAAATATTTGAGTTTAAATCTCAGTAACAAGCTTAAAAATATGTGTATTTAAAAGATCAGTGGGGAAAAAGTTATTCAGTTACTATTGCATGCAAGGTGATATGTGCAGATGCTTTTTTTTTATTTTATGTAAGTTGCTTTGTAAAGCATAGGAAATGTTTACAGTAAATATTTTCATTTTCTTCCCACAAAGCGTTGTTTTGATACAAAAACATATCTACATATCTTAAAACTGTATTAAAACAAAGCTGTGATTATGATACTCTGAAGAGGAAAGATATATTTATGTGTCACATAAGTTGCTTAAAATACATGTTAGGGGTTTGTTTCTTTTTCTTTTTTTTCTTTTTTTCTTTTTTTTTTTTTTTTTCTTAAGAAATATGACCTTTTTACTTAGAAGGACATTAACGTCCATGAAACTTTTCTCTTGCCTTTCCCATTTCAATAGTGCTTGTTTTACACATACCATAGCACAGCAAGAAAAACATGTGTGTACGTGCTGTCTACAATGAAGTTATCCCTGTTCTCTTCCATTCTTCTAGCTTTTTGTAGGAGTAAATTTAAGACTTTCTTAGGTTTGTTTTACAGGACTCTGATCTACTGGGAGGTTACAGCATTGTAATTGATGTTCTAAGCATATGGAAGGAACATTCCTTAAATGTTTGTAATGGCTGCTTAGATTTGTAATGGGATATTCTAAGAATGCCACTGTGTTTAAAGACTCAACTAAAATAAAGTAACCCAAACAAAAAAAAACCAACAAAATACCCCCTCTTGCCTACTTGTGTGCATAACTCAGAAGTTCCTGAGAAATTTTTTCCATGCTGAGAACATGGCTTTAGTAACGTAATTTTTTTAAGGAAGTAAAATGTTAAATCTTGCCATATTTAGTACACAACCTGAATATTATATGCAATATAGTTCAGCTACATGAAGAATATAAAGAAAACTAGTGATTATCAAGTGGCAGCTGGTAATCAGCAGGTAGATGAGTTTTTTTTCTATTACTATCACAGGGAATAACTTGCCTATGTATTGAAAGGAAGCTAGAAGAGAAGTAACTGTTGCTCCAGTTTATAAAGATTAATTTTTAAGCAGGGATTTAAACAATACTTGCATAACAAAATAATATTCACAAATGAGAATTCATTAAAGCAGGGGTTTTTTTTCAAAGCAGTCTAATTATTGTAAATCATAAAAATGTGACTTGTAGTCCACTAATGTTAACTTCTGAATATAATTTTCTTTTGACTTCAGTAGATATTGAAGATGGTTTAAGTATGAACCCAGAGACAAAGATAATTTGAAGAAAATACATAATTTGTAATGTTGAAACTTAGAAAATTCTTACCTTTTTAAGGGTTTTTAATGGAAAACGAAACAGGTTTTTCTCATTTATTTTGAAGGCTTGAGTGGCTTTGCTAACTATGTTTTGTGCAGTGTTTCCAGAAGTAAACTTAGAATTAGTTCTGTTGATTACAGAAAACTTTCCAGAGAGGGTAACAAATATTTGTTAAACAAAACTAAGACATTTTGTTATTTTCTCTATTTTTGTCACATGATCTTCTTTAGTATATAGCTAAATAAGCAATCATCCTTGAATGCATACCTCTTTCTAATTACTTTTCTCTTTCTTCACAGGGAATATTGGAAATTTCTTTTCTATAGATCCCATTTTGGGTATGATTACAGTTGCAAAGGAGTTAGATCGTAGTAACCAGGAAGAATACAACCTGATGGTAAAAGCTACAGACAAAGGAGATCCACCAATGAGTGAAGTGACCTCTGTACATATATTTGTTACCGTTTCTGATAATGCCTCACCGAAATTTACAGCCAAAGAATATTCTACAGAAATCAGTGAAAGTGCCAGCATCGGCAGTTTTGTTGGAATGGTTACAGCATACAGTCAGTCTTCTGTAGTTTATGAAATAAAAGATGGTAATATAGGTGATGCCTTTGCTATCAATCCAAACTCGGGTGTCATTGTTTCTCAGAAGATACTTGATTTTGAAACTTTGCCTAGTTACACTCTAACTGTGCAAGGAACAAACATGGCTGGCTTGTCCACTAATGCAACAGTTTTGGTACATCTTCGGGATGAGAATGACAATACACCGATTTTTATGCAGGCTGAATATACAGGGCTCATCAGTGAATCAGCTTCAATTAACAGTGTGGTTCTGACTGACAAGAATATCCCATTAGTAATTCGAGCTACAGATGCTGATAAAGAATCTAATGCTTTGCTTGTTTATCAAATTGTTGAACCATCTGTCTGCAAGTATTTTGCCATTGATTCAAGCACTGGTGCCATTCGGACAGTAATGAGTCTGGACTACGAGGAGACAAATATTTTCCACTTTTCAGTGCAAGTACATGATATGGGCACACCACATTTATATGCAGACTATGCGGCTAATGTTACTATTTATGTAATTGACATCAATGATTGCCCTCCTGTGTTTTCAAGAGAGTTGTACGAGACATCCATTTTGGTTCCAACCTATAAAGGCGTGAAAGTCATCAGCGTAAATGCCACTGATTCTGATTCAGGCATTTTTTCCCAATTAATTTATTCCATTATTGAAGGCAACATTGGAGAAAAATTTTCCATAAATCCTAAAACTGGAGATATAACAGTACAAAATACAACTCAGTTAAGGAGCAGATATGAATTAACAGTGAGAGCATCTGATGGCAGATTTGCAAGCACTGCATCTGTAAAAATTAACGTGAAGGAAAGCAAAGCAAGCCAGCTGAAGTTCACACAGAGTTCTTACTCTGCAACAGTGCAAGAGAATTCCACAGAGGCAAAAACAATAGCTGTTGTTACTGCTATAGGGAATCAAATAAATGAGCCTTTGTTTTACCATATTCTAAATCCAGACAGCAGATTTAAAATAAGCCCAACTTCAGGAGTCCTTTCAACAACGGGAATACCATTTGATCGTGAACAGCAGGAATCTTTTGATGTGGTCATAGAAGTAACAGAGGAATATAAACCGTCAGTTGTTGCACACGTTGTTGTTAAAGTCACAGTAGAAGATGTAAATGATAACGCTCCATTTTTTGTCAACCTTCCATATTACGCTGCTGTTAAAGTAGACTCTGAAGTGGGCCATGTTATTCAACGTGTCACTGCAGTAGATAAAGATACAGGCAGAAATGGAGAGGTGCATTACTATCTCAAAGAACATCATGAACATTTCCAAATTGATCCCACGGGTGAAATCTCACTGAAGAAGAAGTTTGAACCAGACACGCTGAATAAGGAGTATCTGGTCACAGTAGTGGCAAAAGATGGAGGAGACCCTGCTTTTTCTTCTGAAGTTGTAGTCCCAATTACAGTTATGAGTAAAGCTATGCCAGTTTTTGAAAAGCCTTTCTACAGTGCAGAAATACCAGAAAACATTCAGCTCCATAGTCCTGTGGTACACGTACAAGCAAACAGCCCAGAAGGACTTAAAGTCTTCTACAGCATCACAGATGGTGATCCTTTCAATCAGTTCACTATCAATTTCAACACTGGAGTTATAAATGTTGTTGCCCCTCTTGACTTTGAGTCTCATCCAGCCTACAAACTGAGCATTCAAGCAACAGACTCCCTAACTGGGGCACATGCTAACGTGTTTGTAGACATAATAGTGGAAGACATCAATGATAATCCTCCTGTATTTACAGAGCAGTCTTACACTGCAACCCTTTCTGAGGCATCTGTTGTTGGAACATCTGTTGTACAAGTGAGGGCTACAGACGCTGATTCTGGTACAAACAGGAGGATTTCCTATCATTTGGTTGAGGACAATAGTGAGAGTCATGACTACTTCCACATAGATAGCAACACTGGACTCATTGTTACAGCAAGAACTCTGGACTATGAACAAATTAAACAACACAAGTTACTAATAAGGGCTATAGATGGTGGCATGCTGCCCTTGAGCAGTGACACCATTGTAACTGTTGATGTAACCGATCTCAATGATAATCCCCCTGTTTTTAACCAATTGCTTTATGAAGCTAAAATTAGTGAACTGGCTCCCCGAGGGCATTTTGTGACATGTGTGCAAGCCTCAGATGCAGATAGTTCGGATGTTGACAACCTGGAGTACTCTATTCTGACAGGCAATGACCAGAAGAATTTTGTAATTAATAGTAAAACTGGCATTATCACCATCTCAAACTTACGCAGACAGACACTAAAGTCACATTATAATCTTAATGTGTCTGTTTCTGACGGGGTCTTCAGAAGCTCAGCCCAAGTTCATGTAACTGTAACCAGTGCCAATATGCACAACCCTGTTTTCAGCCAGAGTGAATATGAGGTTGAACTAGCTGAAAATGCTCCGTTGCATACTTTGGTGACTCAAGTTAAAGCAACAGATGAAGATTCTGGTACCTATGGCCACATCACTTACCACATTGTGAATGACTTTGCCAAAGACAGATTTTACACAAATGAGAGAGGACAGATATTTACCTCTGAAAAGCTTGACCGTGAAACACAAGCAGAAAAAGTAATTGCCATTAGCTTAATGGCCAAAGATTCAGGAGGAAAAGTTGCTTTCTGTACCATTAATGTGATACTTACGGATGACAATGATAACGCTCCTCAATTCCGAGCAACAGAGTATGAAGTAAATATTGGATCTGATGTTCCACGGGGTACTTCTGTTATTAAAGTCTGGGCATCTGATGCTGATGAGGGTACAAATGCAGACATCACATACACTATTGAAGCAGAGTCTGAAAATGTTAAAGAGAATTTAGAAATTGATTCATTGTCTGGTGTAATTACTACAAAAGAAAGCTTAATTGGTTTAGAAAATGAGTTTCTGACCTTCTTTGTTAGAGCAATTGATGGTGGATCCCCCCAAAAAGAATCAGTTGTTCCTGTGTATGCTAGAATACTGCCACCAGAAGTGCCTCTTCCAAAATTTTCAGAGCCATTTTATTCTTACACTGTTTCTGAGGACATTCCAATTGGGACTGAGATAGATGTTATCAAAGCAGAGCATAATCAGACTTTAGTGTACCGTCTGATTAAAGGGAACACTCCTGAAAGCAATAGAGATGATGTTTTTATGATTGACCGACAAACTGGAGAGTTGAAACTTGAGAAGAATCTTGATCATGAAACAACGAAATGGTACCAGTTCTCAGTTGGAGCACAGTGTGCAAATGAAGATTATGTTATTTCCTCAGTAGAGGTAAGCATCCAGGTAAAAGATGCAAATGATAATAAACCAGTTTTGGAGTCCAATCCGTATGAAGCATTCATTGTAGAAAACATGCCAGCTGGAACAAGAGTCATCCAGGTTAAAGGAAATGACTTGGATTCAGGACTCAATGGGCAGGTTACTTACAGCTTGGATCCTTCTCAAGAGCTGGAAGTTATAGAGTCTTTTGCCATAAACATGGAAACTGGCTGGATTACCACTCTCAAAGAACTAGATCATGAGAAAAGAGACAAGTATAAAATCACAGTGGTTGCATCTGATCGGGGTGAAAAAATTCAACTGTCTTCTATGACTGTGGTTGAAGTTACTGTTACAGATGTGAATGACAATCCTCCACGATTTACTGCAGAGATATATAAAGGAACGGTTAGTGAGGATGACCCTCCTGGTGGGGTGATTGCCATCTTGAGTACAACTGATGCTGATACAGAAGAAGCCAACAGACAAGTCTTTTATTACATTACAGGTAAATCTTTCGAGTAATTTCAGAATAATCACTTGAGTGGTCCTGGTATGATGTGAGGTAGAACTTCAATCTTTCAAATTACTGACAGATATTTTGAATTATAGAGTGTGTGTATGTCTTAATATGAATATTAAATACTTTAAGGGAGAAAAATGAGTTTTAGAAAATAGGTCTTTGGCTTTCCATTTCACATGCGTCTTGTTTAAAAGGATTTTCTACATTTGTTTACTTATATATCAAATTTTATTTTTAAAGTATACTTAAATTAGCAATGACGTTAATGAATGAAAGAAATGTCACAAAATAATATTCCAGTGTAATATTTTGATTTTGTTAGTTAGCACATGCCTTGATCTAACATTACATATAATGCTACATTAATTTCTAGCCTGGTTTTTATAAACTCTGTTGGCTGCAGTGAAATTTGTTGTATGAGCATCTACTGACTATATCTACCTGGAAAATGAAGCTATTTCCCTGTAAAACCACAGCGAGTCGCTGCTTATTTGAATTTACCTTTTTTTTTCTCTTTAGCTATAACTTAATGATGATAGAGTAATAATAGCAATCTCTCTCTCTTGTTTTTAATTAAGTGTTTATCTTTTTGTATCTTAGGAGGTGATCCCTTGGGACAGTTTGCTGTTGAAAATATACAGAATGAATGGAAAGTTTATGTCAGAAAGCCTCTGGACAGGGAAGAAAAGGATAATTACCTTCTAAATATTACAGCTACTGATGGGACCTTTGCAAGTAAAGCTGTGGTGGAGGTTAAAGTCCTTGACGCTAATGATAATAGCCCTGTTTGTGAAAAGGTAGGTACAGTCTTCTATATTCTTTGTCCAGCTGCTTCCATACATAAAAATCTGAATTTTCTCTAAGATTGCTTCTCAGGAGACTGACAAATAAGTTTCTCTTTCATGTTGGTAACAGAAATTTAGGCTACTAAGATAGTATACTGTCAAAGAGAAGTTATTTCATGGACAGATTTCTTAAATGAAAATCCAAAGACAATTCATTGTTGCAGTTTCAACACTTGATGGGTATTTGAAGAGTATAAGGAAAATTGTAGTACATATCTCCTGTGTTGATGCATACTTTTCCAAAAGGATTGTTTTAAGCTGTAGCCACGGTAGTTTATGTGCTGTATTTTCTGAAGGAAACACGGTCTCAAAAGAAGGCTGTATGCCACATCACTTAATTGAAGTATTTGTACGTTTTCTGCAAGGAAAGAGTTGAAAAGACTGGAATGTTATCCAGCAGTTGCGCTCAACAGCACCAAAAATCTGTAAACCAGGAATGTTTTATTGTAATAAAGCCATTTACTTTACCAGTTTTTCTGCAATAATTGACATGAAAAAGGAAGGGGGGAAAAATGGAAAGGTGGGCCCTGCAAGACATATATTTGCCTTACAAGAAAGCTCCAGGTTTTTATGGTCAGCTTTTGGATTTGTTTTTTAGTTTTGCACATCTGGACTTTTCATAGCCATCTTGTTGAACACATAGTTGATGTTACCAGGTGGAAATCTTGTTCTAGGAAGATGAAGTATACAGCGAGCATGTGATTCTTTTTGTTAGCCAATGTTTTTGTTGGCCATTTCTTTATCAATTATTGCAGTTACATACAGACCGAAAAATCAGTGAGTTTAGATACTATTCCTGTGTTAATATTGGTGTTGTAAGGCTCAGTCCTTCTAATTTAATGCACATCCCCAACATTGATAAGCTGTGAGGGTGCTTGGTGCCTTTAAATTCTTGGTCTTTTTTTCCTTAGTTTGCAGTTAAAAGCTTACACTTTATTTTATACCATTACACAAAAGGCAGATATTGGTTTCTTCTAGACTGAGTCAGACCTACAGAAGGTGATTTACCAGAAGAGGAAAAAAAAATGAAATTACCAAAAATTTATTACTCCCATTTTGGGAATGCATTTAATTATTAGTTAATCAGTTACAAGTACTTAGGGTTCTTAGCTCTGAAATGATACTCAAGAGTCTCTATGGTTGTAGTATTAATTGCCTTAAATAATCTAGTAAATGTGAGGTAATTAATTAAAAAAACACAGTTGTTTTCAGTTTCAGGTATTTCATCCTTCATATGTTGCCAAATATTCAAACAAAATATCATCTCATCTATCATTCCTTCTTTGCTTCCCCTTTCCTAGCTCTGCTTACTTCATTTGTTTAGTCTTTCAATGTAACTTTAAAATTTTACAGGCATTGTACACTGATTCTGTTCCTGAGGATGCACTGCCTGGCAAGCTGATAATGCAGGTATCTGCTACAGATGCAGATATTCGTTCCAATGCAGAAATTACTTACACATTGCATGGCCCAGGAGCAGAAAAATTCAGACTCACTCCAGATACAGGTAATAACAATATACTATAATATACTTAATATACTATACAAAGTTCCAATCATCACCTCATTTTATAAAATGCGTCGTTACATTAATACATACATAAATGTCAGTACTTTATGTAACTTATGTAACTGCTTAAAATGTGAGTTTTCTACTACACAAATAGTAATAATGTATTGACTAGAAGTCAGGGAAAAGCCAAGTATTTTAGTATACAAGGAACTAAAGGGTAAATAGGGTAATTGCGATGAAGCCGGAAACTTCTATGCTGAAGAGACTGGCGTAAAAATATGCTATAAATTTTTGTACTTTTTATATTCATTGCAGTAGTGGCAATAATGGTTTCTAACCAGAGATATCCTGATTCAAATTCTCTTTGCTATCATTTGGTTTGGTTTATTAAATGGAATGAGGTTAGTTGGAGCATCAGATGCTTTTCCATATTAAACACCAAAAACGTCTCCAGTTTTATTGGAAGCATTATATAAATGAGATTGACTTTTAACTTGTCTAGCTTTGCTTTTCGTGGCATTCGTGACTTCTGGATTTTAATATAGGTCAAAGCTAATGCCAAAGTCCTGTGCTCTTGAAGGCTTTAGTAGGCAAACACTTCCAAGGGAGTAGGAAACCATGTAGAAAAAGTAAATAAGTGAATAGAGTGGAAATATGGAAAAGGTTACTGGAATGCTTCAGTGGCAAAATGAATGAGGAGAATCTTACTTCATGGCATTTTTTACTTTAAATGTCAGCTGTGTGCTGTGTTGCCATGTTATTATATTAATTGAGAATTTGTGGAGCTGGAAAATTTACAATGTTTCAGAATACTTCTTTGATTTGATTAAAAAGAGAAAAGGGCCACACATTATGTCACATACTATGTCTGTCACGTTTTTTGACACGTTGGAAGGAATGTGTGTATTAGACTTCTAGAAGTTTGTCTATAGCAGGAAATTATATTTGTTAGTGTAAGTAGCTCTGTTTATTCATTGAGTGTTAGAGGAGCGGAGTCAGCTGTAGAAGGGACACAACTAAGCAGCCCAGGAAAACTATATGTAGATTTTACTTCACACTGTTTAAAGCCAGAATTCTAATATTTTAATTTTCTTCACAAAAAAACAAAACACAAATTAGTTTGTGCATGTATACACATTCTTTCTGCACCATCAGGTAGTTTTACTTTGGCTAATTTCTGTTTCAGAAGCATTTGAGAAAAAAGGCAGAGGGTTTTAGTGTTTAATCATTTAAAACTGAAAAGGCAGGCCACTGACATGTTTTGCCCAAAGTGCAGCTCATTAGTGGAGTACAGCTGTTCACTTAGGCACTGATGAAATTGCTGTCAAAAAGAAAATTGTTGGTTAGTTTTTTTTAAGTACAAAGATTTTAGAGGAAAATATGTTGGGGATACTTAAGTCTTGCAACTTGCATCAGCTCACATATGTTTTTCTGTTTATAGGTGAACTGAAAACATTAATACCATTGGATCGTGAACAGCAAGCAGTTTATTATCTTATAATGAAAGCCACGGATGGAGGAGGGAGATTCTGCCAAGCTAATATTATTCTGACTCTGGAAGATGTGAATGATAATGCCCCAGAGTTTACAGCTGATCCTTATTCCATTACAGTATTTGAAAACACAGAGCCTAAAACCCTTTTGACAAGAGTGCAGGCAACAGATGCAGATGCAGGTATTAATTCTTTGAGTGATACTTTTGTCATGGTCTCAGAGTTACAGTACGGTTTATTTAGTCTTATCCTGAGAGGTGTTGAGTCTTTCAGTAGAAATGACAAATGTTCAATAACGCTCAGGATTAGACCCCTGAAAGATTTATTTAGATCTACTAAATCTTGTAACATCTGACTTCCATATGTGAATGTCTTGGAAGACATCCTCTTTGTGTCTCTGAAAAAAAAAAAAAAAAGAAGTCAGAGGGAGGATAAAAGGTAGGGTATTTTTAGTGTGTTAAGCTATTAATGTTACGACAGGTTAGATCCATCCTTTTACTCTTGGTATAATTAAAAGGAATATCAAGGCATATCTGCTCATATACATTCATAGATTTTGAGAGTGTGCTTCTCAGGCTAGCCATCCATTATCATACCATAAAGGCAAAACACTGGTCAATAGTAGCTTCCTGTACATGCTGCCCTGTTAAGATTTTTGCAGTCTCTTTGTCTTTACTGTTTACTTACAAGTATTTAAGCGAACATGATCTGAAAATGCCGTTAGAAGACTTTGTCCTTGGGCTTTATTCTAAAGAATACAATAGCATAATGGGTTTTTTAAGGTGTATGATTTCCATATATCATCAATTTATGAATCAAATAATATTGATTAATATTTGCCTCAGTCTCATGAAACAACCAACCTGCTATGTGCTATGATAAAGTTAGGCTGCTGAATTGGAAAGTAGTAGATATGTTGAGACTTTACTGGGCTTTGAGGCTCAGGGGGAGCAAAATACTTATCCTAATAACCTCTGGGTTATTAGATTGCCAGAAATTATGTTTCTGTTAATTGTTGGGACATGGTTCTTAAACAAACTGAGTCTAGTTATATGATGCAGCCTAGCACTATCATGTCCTCCCGTGTTATTTATCAGCCTGCTAAGCAGATGCTGTTGTCCTAAAATTATAATTAGATTTATATTTCTAATTGTTTTGTATTAGCTGGTACTGTGACTGAAGCACAACTATGCTTAATAGTTTTTGTGTGGCAGAAAATTGGTGCAATGAAGTGTCAGCTTAATATTTTAAATCAGATTACATCGTTTTGTAAATCATGCTGCCCTTCACAAGAGCCTTTAACTCCTGCTGAAACTTACTTTAATGTGAATGGTGATATTTAGCACGTATGTTTTATTTCTGTAGCTATCAGATCTGTTACTGTGTTAGTATATTTTAATGACTGCTTCATACTCTGCAATTGTTTCCATAATGCAGGGATGAACCGTAAAATCCATTATTCACTGGTGAGCTCTGCAGAGAGCCAGTTCTCTATTGACGAATTCTCTGGAATCATTCGTTTGGAGAAGCCTTTGGATCGGGAATTACAAGCTGTGTACACTCTAATTTTGAAGGCCACAGATGAAGGTTTACCTAGAAGACTGTCTTCAACAAGTAGCCTTATAGTTTCTGTTTTGGATATAAATGATAATCCACCTGTATTTGAGCACAGGGAGTATAGTGCAAGTGTATCAGAGGACATTTTGGTTGGAACTGAAGTTCTCCAGATCTATGCTGCAAGTAGGGACATCGAAGCCAATGCTGAAATCACATACTCAATAGTCAGTGGGAATGAACATGGAAAATTCAGCATTGATTCAACAACAGGTAACAGAATACAACTGCAAATATGCTTTAGGTCAACCAAGCACAGTGCCGTACTGTATTCAACAGTAACAGGTTTTGTGTAATTTGTGTGCATCATCCTGATTGTAAAGCCAGTGCTATTGTCTGTTCACCCATTTTGCCAGTGTACTTACTAGAGGAGTGCAGTGGAATGTAGAATAGAAACTTTATTTGTTGCTGCTATTTCTTGTTATTTGGATTAGATTCATTTAGTTGGCATGGGTAAGGGTTTCCTAGCCTAGAATATTCCCCACGCTGGGTGCAGAGGGGGTGAAAAGACATAGATCTGTAATGATAGAAACATAACAGTCTTTTCACAAAAACCATATAATCTGAGTGAGTGGTCACAGCTTGTTAAAAGAAATTGACTGTGAAAACTACTCATTGGTCCACAAAGACAACAATTCTAGAAGAGTTTGACATTACATTAAAGAAAGTTGAAATATTCTGTTCAGTCATATATCCAGCATAACGGTGGGGATTTTGGGCTTGCATATTTAGTCATAGGAAGCATTCTGTGAAGAATTTTGCCCTGTTACTCACAATTCTTTGTTAAAAATCCATATACACCTCAACTCTTAGTTTTGTTTTCTTATATAGTTCTTCAGAATTTTTAGGGTTAATTTTTCTTAAATTTTGCTTTTTTAAAAAATAAGATTTTTACCCTAAAGTTAGTAATAGTTAATTATACCACTGAAATTATAAATCTTCCAGCTGCTTTTTCCAGTGTGCATATAAAAGTACTTCGCCAGTTTAACTTCTTCACATATTTGAAAGAGAAAAGGTTCCAGGAAAACATTCTTCCAGCTGCAAATCAGCATGTATGTTAGGGACTATGTTATCTTAACTAGTCAGTTAAAAGCTCACACTTTAACTCAAATGTTTTTTGTCAATCAAAATTCATGGTCAGATACTCCTACTAACTCTGCATGCTCTATGCCAGACATGAGTGCTGATTGCAAAGAAAATCAAGTTAAAGGTTATTTCATTTTTTTTGTTAATTTTAATTGAAATTTAAAAAGAAGACATTTTCTAAAAATATCTTTTATTCTTCTTCATTTTTCTCATTACAAAATGTGAATCAGGTGGTTTTAAAGTGTGGGTCTTTTGTAGTAATGGCAGTAACTTCTCACATTTTTACCTTCACGTTTAACACCTGATCATTTTGGCTCAGTATATCTCCAGTTTTACAGTGGCAAATCAAGTCCTGATCAAGCTGAGTGTTTGTCAGATCAAAATCAAAAGTTGCAATATGTGTACTGCTGCAGTAAAAGCAAAGTTTGTGTGAAGTGGTTTGGTTTGGTTTTTTTTTCTTCCCTAGGAGCCATTTTTGTCATTGAGAGCCTGGATTATGAAAGTTCTCATGAGTACTATTTGACAGTGGAAGCCACAGATGGAGGCACACCTTCATTAAGTGATGTTGTGACAGTGAATATTAATGTAACAGATATCAATGACAATACTCCAGTGTTTAGCCAAGACACTTACACTGCGGTAATCGGTGAAGATGCTGTGCTTGAACAGTCAGTCATAACAGTACGTATTGTTGGGTTTTTTCTTGGAAATATTCTGTCATAACAGTCTTTCAGTCTTGAAAGAATAATGATTTATTTGAAGATGGACATAAATGCACAGATAAATTTGCCACTGAGTGTATTGAAAATTTATTTTGAACAAGTTTCAGAACCAGGGACTTGAGATGCTGTGGGAAATCAGATGATATTTTGTGATAGTGTTCTCCTCATGAGAAGTTAATTTTCAGAAGAAATTTGGGAAATTAAGTGATGTTGGTATGTTCAGTTCAGATGACATTTCTCTGAAAAACTACAAAATGTGTTACAGCAAAACAGCTGTTCTTATCTTCAGGATGAGTTTATCTGAAATCTGAAAGGTGGTAGTCTTTTTGACCTGTTTTGAATGAGACTGTAATGTTCCTTAGGTTATGGCAGATGATGCTGATGGACCTTCAAACAACCGCATTCGCTACGCCATTGTAGATGGCAATCAGGGAAATCCTTTTACAATTGACCCTACCAGGGGTGAAATAAAAGTGACTAAACTTCTAGACAGAGAAAAGGTAAGGTTTCGGTGCTTTTTGAGCAGCTGGGACTTATTTATATTCTATACATAGACAGACATTTTTTTGTTCTCTTTGTAAAATTATCATTTTATGTTCCAAAATTAATATAACTGTAATAAAGTGAAAGCATCTAATTATGTCAGTACTTTTGGGAGGGACTGGAAGGAAGAGAAACAATTGAATACTAGGGGTTTGTACTAAAATATTTCTTTCTTAAAACAAAAGCTATGTTGCTTTTTGCTCCTTAGTGAATTTTTGATTTTTTTTTAACAATTGTTATCTCTTATCTTTTTAACAATTGTTATCTCTTAGATTTCAGGATATACCTTGACAGTTCAAGCTTCAGATAATGGAAACCCAACTAGATTTAACACCACCACAGTTAATATTGATGTTTCTGATGTAAATGACAATCCTCCAGTATTCTCAAAAGGAAACTATAGTGTTATCATCCAGGTAAATACAAATAGTGAAGAAATCAAATAAATAATAGCATAATAATAGCATTGGAGTGTTAATTTTTACTTTAAAAATCCTGTGGCGGATGATATCCCTAGTACTTCAGTTATGGGTGTCTGTATTTTTAATTATTTAAGGTTTTCAGTGAGAATGCTTACCTGAGTAAGTGTTAAGGGTTACAAAATTCGAACTTCGCAGTTTAGAAACTTACCTTGCAAGTCAACTGTGTTCTTTTTAATGTACTTCCTATGTGTACCTGTATGTATCTATTACATGTTGTGTTTATGTTTATAACATTCTTAGCATATACAGACAGCAAAATTATTATTTATTTTTATCATTTTTTTTAATATGGGAGTTAACTGTTTAGAAAAAGATACTTGAGGTACTTATTACTGTGAAACAGGTTTTGTGCGCCGTGACACACAGGTCAAGCCTTAGTTCGTGTTGGTCTTCTCTGGGACTGGACACAGTTAAAACAGGACTAGTCTCTTATATTGCTGCATAGCAAACCTTTGACTAATTGTTCACCTTAGTATGGTGGTAGTGGACCAGATTCTCAAATGGCTGGTATGTACTTGCCTGCTTCAGAAAACTGTCTACTAAAGCAAGGCAGCATCTATACTTTTCTTTTAATCCAATAGAGAATAAATGGAGAGGAACGAAAGAATTGTATTAAGACCTTTATACTAGTAATGTAAGTGAGCTCAGTCCCTTGAGTCCTTTTGCTATTGCTGGTGCCTGGCCTTGTATAACAAATAAGTGGGGATCAGGTAATGTTATCTAGTGCACTGCGCCTTCCTAACATACTGCTTCTGTTTGAGACCATGTACATGATTTGTAAAGGGAGCTTTCTGAAAGAGGACAAAGTAATTAATCTCTACCCAACATAATGCAGAGCATAGAAGCAAGGTGTCCTGGATCTGACTTTTGTTTTTTTTTAAAATAACAGATTTCTATGTTTGTGTGCTGTCAAAAGATATTTTGCTTTCTTTGGTTACAATATTTCTTGAAGTGAATGTTAATGTATCCTCTAAAACTGTAGGTAATATAGCCAATGTCTGTAATGTTTCCTTTCTTCAGTTAAAAAGGAAGACCTCATGTTTCATAGTTCATTCATATCAGCCTCTCCCAGTATGAGGGTAGCACAGAAAAAGCTGGAGGAGTTGTCCAAGAATGCTGGTGTGCATTTCCTAATATATTGGAGATGGAGATATTTGGGCACTGTTGGAAATGTGCTTAGTTATTCTGAAAATCAAATTACTTTAGATGACCAAATGTAAATATTTGTATCTCAAAATGATGATCCTGGTCTGTTTTGCTGAAAGGGAAAAATGCTTCAGCTGCAGTATCTGATAATTAACTTGACCCATTCTTTAAAGAGCAAACAGTATGCTCATTATTAGTTTGTGAAAGGATAGCATTTCTCTATTGTTGTACTTCACAAAAACACTTCTGCATTTTTTGCATTTAAAATATGTGTCTGTATATATGTAAAAATGTCTGGTCAAAACAGTTTAGCATGATTATTCTGGGAGAAGTGTTACAAATGTTGGATAAGGTTGTTTGGGTGTATTGCATAAATGATAAACCAAAGTGTGTGAATTGTTTGTGAAACCTCAGGCATATGATGAGAACTTGAGAGGATTTTATGATGCAAATTCTAAAACTTGGATTTTATGTTTTAACTGGACTATAGCTGTAGCAGCCACAACTATAGTCAGAACGCAAATTGGGAACACAAGGAGTAGGGTGGAGTGTGTTGGATTATTCTTAAGAGGTCTTTTGGGTATTAACAGGTAAATTTGAAAGATTTTCAAGACTTGACAATTAAACTACAGTAATCTGAATTGAGACTAAAAGTGGAAATATAAAGTTTCAAGGCTGAGCTACTTCTAAAAATATAAGACAAAGTTTAAAAAAAGCAAGATCTAAAAATGTGCTGCCTTTCACCTTTTGAGTTTTTTTATCGTTATTCTCAGCGGGTAGTATTTTTCTTTCAACAAGACTGTCATTCTGATTTCTCTCATACTGATTAACTAGTTTGACAATAATGTGATTATTTTTTTCTCTTGTAAAAAAAGAAATGGACATCATTTTCAGTTATAACAAAACCAATGTAATTGTATTCTGTATTTCTAGGAAAATAAGCCTATTGGATTTAGTGTGCTGCAGCTAGTGGTGACAGACAAAGATTCTTCTCACAATGGCCCTCCTTTTCTCTTCACCATCCTGAGTGGAAATGAAGAGAGCACTTTCAGTATTAACCAGCAGGGAGTACTAGCAACAGCTGGTACACTGGATCGCAAAGTGAGGGATCACTATTTACTTCACGTTAAGGTAGGATGTGCTACTTGTAGCTGTTAAGTGTTATTAGTGTCTTTATTTAACTTTTCCCATGGCCTAATCCTGTTCTTTTTCTTGCCTACTCCTCATCTTTCTGTTACAAGATCCTGACATGCTACTCATTTGAGATTGGTCCCTGAGGTGACATCTTCAGAGACATAGTTTATTGATTTAAATGGAAATCTACATAGGTGTAACAGTTAAGTAAACTCACAGTAAGGGTAAGGTGTAAGTAATGTGAACTGGAGGAGCAGTGTTTCGTCATTCATGTGAGGTGGTGGAAAAGCCAGCAGGGGACAGGTCCCTTGAGCCACCTCTTTTTGGCTTCTTGTAGCTATCATTTCTTCCTTTGAAGCTGTGAGCTGGACCACACTGATGTGACGGAAATAAGGATATCGAAAGTTGCACGTCATGGCAGTACTGAAATGTTTTTTTTCTCTAGTGACACATTCTTTTTCCAGTGACAACTGAAAACATCATCTCTTTTTAAGTTTGGAAAAGCATGTAAGCAGGCCTTTGTTGTAGTATTGAAACTTTCATTGCAGTACTTGAGGTTCTCAACCTTGCAGTGAAAAACTGCTTAAAACTCAAACACTATCTTGAAATCAGGGGATTGGAGCTTCGTATGAGGAAGGGCTATGAGAACTGGGGCTGTTTAGAGAAGAGGAGACTGAGGGGGGATCTGATTAATATTTAAAAATAACTGCAAATATCTAAATGGTGGATGTCAGGAGGTTGGGACATCACTTTTTTGTGAACACTTTTTTTTGAACACAAAAAGTTCCATTTAAACATAAGGTAAAACTATTTTACTGTGAGGATGAGGGAGCCCTGCCACAGGCTGCCCAGGGAGTCTCCTTCTCGGGAAGTTTTCAACACCTGCCTGGACACATTCCTGTGTGACCTGACTTAAGCGGACCTGCTTGAGCAGGGGAGTTTGACTAGATGATCTCTAAAGGTCCCTTCCAACCCCTACCATTCTATGATTCTATGCCTACATTTGCCATTGTGGAAAAAAAAACATATCCAAAAATCCAGGTTACATTAACATAGCTAAGTTCTTGAAAATACTTTTTGTAATGTAATATAAGAAAAGTTAAAAGCAATTTTTTAAATCTTATCCAGTCCTTTTTAATTGAGTTATAAATTAAAGCAACTATGAACAGCAGACTTAAAATGGGTAGGCTAAAAGTAGCTGGCTTTAATTCTTAAACTTTATTTTCAGGTTTGTGGTTTATTTTTACAAGAGGAATTTCTTTCAAATCTCCAAGTTATTGTCATACATAGTTTTGCAGACAGTTTCCTCACTTGCAGAGTTTTAGAGCAGTACTGTTTTTGTGAGTGCATACCAGCATTGGGGTAATAATTGTGATGTATTTATACGAAGTCTGTCTCTAGTCTTTCGGGAAGGAAAAAAAATTCCCACAGGTACTCTCTCTTGCTGGTTGAGTCACTAAAACACCTTATGAGGAGTAATCAGTATAAGAATCAGTACAGATAAATTTTCTATTTAAATGTAGTTTAGTTGAGGCTTTAAAAATTTGAGATTACAAAGAGGGCAAAGAGGTATATCAATTCCTCTGTTCACCATTTTTTTCTCTACAGTGATCTGCTAATTAGTGGCAGGACAGGTACCTTCAAGGTACCAAAGTGATAGCTCTGTTGGCCTTCCTAGTCTCCATGAGTCCAAAGAGCAGTGCAGCTGGGCTTTGTCACACTTGCCTAATAGGCTTTCCAAGTTTGGTATGGATTCCCCAAAGCCACCTTTCTGTTTCAGGAAAAAGAATCAGCAGTGTTCTCCTGTACATACAATGAGTGTAATACAAGATTCTTATGTTTTATTTTATATTTTCTCTAAGCAGTAAATTATTTCTATTTGTGTTGCTTCTCAGTCATCTCTTGTGAATGCATTCACAGGCAATTGTGTGTGTTCTACATAGACTGTCACACACCAGCTTTGTCATGTTTCATGATTTAGGTGCACCTATGGCCATTCCTAATGTGCTTTAAGTTTGAGGCACCTTCCTTCTAATACCCTCCTTCGAGTGGAATCATGCAATTCTTTCATTTCCAATCTACTTCCTAGGCTGTAGGATGCTTGTAAACAGCTTGTCAGTACTTCAGCTGTCTTCTCGTCAGCACAGCACTTGAAAAGTGCCTTTTTTCTAGGGAATGAATAAAGGCTATTTTAATGGTATCCAGTAGCTAAAGAAGTGTCTTAAAACAAACGTATCATTTAGATCAAAGGCTTCTCAGAGATGGTAAATCATTAAAGCAGACTATACTAATGTGAATTTCTTTGTGTGCTGTACTACCCAATCACAGTACTACAGACCTGTATTATGAAATCCTCTGATTTATAGATTCCCTGCCTGGGTTCTGGAAATCTGTCACTGTCTTTTAATTGCCATTTGTCATCTTACACTATTATACTTTTTAAAAATAGACACAGTGCTATAGTTTGCTATTGTCTTGTCCTTGGTGAGTCACTATACACATGAAGGCATCTAAGACTAAAACTAGCTTTTCCATATCACAAGATTCCAGTTCAAATGATACATACATACATGACTTTTATGGAAAAATAGTCTTCTCCTGTTCATTGAAAAGAAAGATTTTTCAAAGACTGTAGGAAAGAATCTTCTCAAGTTTATACTGTCTTTAATTTCTGCACTTCTGTCTTGCAGCTCACAAGTTAATGGCTGTGTATGATCTCTTTATACTCATTTTTCGTTTTTAACTGACCTTCACCGGTGTGCTTCTCATTATTGACAGCTTGAACCTTAGTTGTTTTCTGAATGGATTACTGAGGCAGAGGTCTTCTTATGTTACAGGCATATGTTAATTGAGGGAGAAAACACTCTCCCCCCCAAAAAAACCCCACAAACAACCCCTCCCACACACCCACTGCCACCAAAACCCTCAACATAAGCCTTTTTTCACTTTACTTTTGTGCTTTTAATAGAATGAAGGATTTTTTTTTCCCCCAACAGCCACCTACATGTGCATGCCACTCACATTTGCTTTCCCCCTCTCCAAAGGAAATAGATTACCCATTAACAAATGTCTCACAGCATTAGTGTGTGGAATCTTCAGCTATGAGTCATACAGTCCTTTGTGCCACACTCTGAAGTCTTTAGTTTGAAACCACAGCAGATTTTTAAATATCTGCACTACTGAAAAATAATTTCTCCTGGGGCTCTTCTTTCTTCTTGCTGTCCATTTGTTATAATTTTGCTTGCCTGTTTGTTTTAAGCCCTTTCTTGTTTCTCTTGGGCATTTCTCCTGTAGCTAAACTGCCTGCCTTGTACTGTTTCCAGGCAGATATCTAGGCAAAACAAAACTTTGCCAACTTGAGTGTGCTCTCTCTCTCATTATTTATGTTTGGGTAACTAGAGGGCAAGTTTTTAGCTATGCCTGTGTTTTGGAGTTAACAGATGAAGATGTGAAGTTCTGTGAGCTACCTTTTAAAAATTCTATGATTGTGTACACATCCACAGATAACTTGTGCCTGGAGTTCTTCCTCTTTTGCTTAAATTTGTATGAAAAATAAAAAACAGCTTCTCAGCACAGATCTTCAAAGTGTAACAGCTACCTGTAGTCACTGTAAAAGCACTGTAAAATCTTTTGAACATTGAAGGATATCTTCTACCTTCTAAGAACCTGTATATCCTCTCTCTCACTTTACATCACTTCTTTGCCCATTTCTTAGTCTCACTTTCAGTAGCTGAAAAAAAGAGCTCTGGGGAAAAAAATGTAGATGGGAAACAAGAACTGAGAAATAGAAAGTGAACTCAAGAGAATGCTCTTATCACTCTTTTCTGTTCTTCTGTCGTCCCCTCTTCATAAAATGGTGGTGTATGCTTTTGTCAAAAAGGGACAGAGGACGGGGGACATGATGCTTAAAAGGGCTTTAAAATTAAATCAAACTGACTCTGTTAAATGTAATTAATTGTCTAAAGCAAATAGCTTCAGATAGGTGGTTTGGTTTCTTTTTCTTGATGATCTCAAATTATGAAAGACAACATAATTAATTGTAACTTTCTATGTGTATTGTTTTATTTTTGAAGTGCTGTTTGGTGTAAGATATTTAGATTGTCTCCAAGACCACCTCCTAGTAACTGTGGTGAAGCACGTTGTAAATTTTTAATGCATGACTCATTCATTACGAATTTGTTTCCATGCTTGAAATAAAAAAGCTTCAAGCACCATCTGCTGTCTGAAATCAGCTACTGTGCTTTTTCCTCTGTACTTGCTAGAAGTGTTGGTATCTTTCTGGCATTTCCAGGTGTTAAGAGCACAGCAGCCTTTTAATCTTGAAATAAGTGAAAACATGTTTGTGTGTACCTGCTTATATAAGCTTTTTAAATTTTGAGTATTTACTTTTATGTCAGGACCTATTTTATGAAATTTTCATAAAGTGTGTTCCTATAGGAACTTTACATCTCTACTGTATACAGTACAAATATCTACAGTAGAATTTGAGATAAAGCAAAAATCTAACTCTGGCCTTACCTTCCTTTAGGTGGCAGATAATGGAAAACCACCATTGTCATCTTTGACTTACATTGATATTAGAGTTATTGAAGAAAGCATCTATTCTCCAGCGATTCTGCCTCTAGAAATATTTATCACAGCCTTTGGGGAAGAATATTCAGGTGGTGTCATTGGAAAAATTCATGCAACCGATCAAGATGTTTATGATACTTTGACATACAGTCTGGACCCCAAAATGGAATCCATGTTCTCCGTTTCCAGCACTGGTGGCAAACTAATAGCACATAAAAGATTAGATGTAGGACAGTACCTCCTAAACGTCACTGTTACAGATGGAAAATTTACAACTGCTGCTGATATTACTGTACACATCAGACAAATCACACAAGATTTACTAAATCACAGCATTGGAATACGCTTTGCAAACCTTGCCCCTGAAGAATTCATCGGTGATTACTGGCGCAATTTCCAGAGAGCATTAAGAAACATCTTGGGTGTGAGGAGAAACGACATCCAGATTGTTAGCTTGCAGCCTTCTGATCCTCCTTCAAATCTTGATGTCCTCCTGAATATTGAAAAGTCTGGTAGCTCTCAGCACCCAATGAGAATTTTGCTCCACAAGATAAATTCTTCTGTGCCTGACCTTGAGGAGATTTTAGGTGTCCGGATAATCGATGTTTTCCATAAACTTTGCGCAGGCCTAGATTGTCCTTCAAAATTTTGTGAAGAAAAAGTAACAGT
This sequence comes from Urocolius indicus, assembly GCA_013401255.1. NCBI lineage: Eukaryota > Metazoa > Chordata > Aves > Coliiformes > Coliidae > Urocolius > Urocolius indicus. Next base: position 290,294 of record WBNH01011925.1, on the reverse strand, counting down.
GGATGAGAACATCATGTCAACCCACAGCACAGCCAGATTGAGTTTTGTCACTCCCCGTCATCACAGAACAGCAGTTTGTCTTTGTAAAGGTAAGAAAAGTAACAAGGAAAACCATAGCCTTAAAAAGATTGGTCTGGTTTTGAGCAACCATAATCCACAGGGGAAAATTTATATTACAGGACAAAATTAAGAATTGGCCTGTTACCCTCACTGCAACGTTTGCCTAATTTTATTCAGAGTGAGGAGTAATTCTTTCTTGTCTCTTACGTCATTTTAAGAGTTTACATATTATGAGCTTATGGGAGGGCTTGTTTTCTTTCGTTACACCTCCATTTTTCATTTTTTGAAAGAAATTCCTTTTTTTTGTTGTGTGTTCTAAGTTGCCAGCCATTTTGCAGTCTTGTATGCAGGAAGGTAAGTTCTTGGAAAGTACCCGAATACCTCCTCGTTTCTGCTTAGAAGAACAGCCCACACAGTTTACAGACTTGTATGCGAATGACAGGATGAACTTGGAAATAATTATTCATTAATATACATTAACTATACAGTTTTATAACAGAAGATTAATTTGTCTTTACCTCTGAGGAAAACAACATTACTTTCTGAAATCATGACTTATCCTTGCCAAGTGAACTTATACATCTTCAGTATTAATATTTGAAGCCCCATGCTTTTCTGACTCAAATACAGACACATTCTTCTGTCCCCAGCCCATTCTATCCGTGTTTGATATCTACATGTTGGTTTTTATGGTGTATGATAATAACGGTAAACCTTAAACCACAACACCAGTCTCCAAATTATACCAACTGAACTGAGTAATCAAGCCACCACGTATGCAATTTGTCTAGTCTCTGTGACAGTCATGTCATGTAACTATTGCTTCTCTCGTCTGATAGTCAGAAATACCATTTGGGTTGTTTTCAACTACTGTACATAAGCGTCCCTTTTCATAAATACTGTTTCCACCAGCAGAAGATAACTTATGTATTTCATTTTGCAGAAGGCAAATGCCCCCTAGTGAACAGTGTATGTGAAGGAAACCCATGCCCTGAAGGTACCGAATGTTTAGGAGAGCCAAAGGAAGGAAAATACTCCTGTGTTTGCCAAGACAGCAAAGCTGGACAGTGTCCTGGTAAGAAATTAACTCTAAAAATTTCCACATAAAACCATATTTCTTTCCAAACAGAAATTTGATTCCAGTCCTATGTTAAAACATTTTATGCTTTTCTGTGTCCCATAGCATCATCTGGCACTGCTGTGACGTTTACTGGGAGCAGCTATGTGAAATACCGCCTCATGGAAAATGAGAACAAAGAGGAAATGAAGCTGACAATGAGACTTAGAACTTATTCTGCTCATGCAGTTGTTATGTATGCTCGAGGAACAGACTACAGTATCTTAGAGGTATACTAAAATCTCCTAGTGTATATCTCCTCTTTTCTGCTTGCCATCTTCTTCCTAATTTTTATGCCAAATTGAAAGACTGAATCATGCTGATGCTGTGTTACAACTGAGAATTGCCTTCGAGGTAGAGAACGTTATACCTTCATGTGACAAATCAGCGCATAACTTTTTTTAATCTGTAAAAAATAGTTTGTTTTATTTAATGTTTTAAAAATAAAACACGGCATTATCTATTTTAAATAACAACTTTAAATTGATTTGCTTAAAATAGTCATTAAGTCCATGCAGAAGAAGTCACTTAAAGCACAAGATGAAAGGTCTTCTGGAGTATTGGAACTGTTTGATGATGATCTGTGACTTCTTTACTAGAGGAAAGAATGCACAAAGCATATATTTTAATGAAAAAAACTGTACAGAATTAATCACAATCAGCAACTATTTGGAATACAGTGTTACTAAACTACCTTTTATGAACACCATGATCATTCGGTTTCTCTGGAAAACAAACTTTTGTAGGCATCAATATTTTATACTCTTTGGTGTGCAGACCACTTGCTGATGTTGTGGCTTTCTTCTGTAGATTCACCACGGAAGGCTGCAATATAAATTTGATTGTGGCAGTGGACCTGGGATTGTTTCCGTTCAGAGCATTCAGATCAATGATGGCCAGTGGCATTCGGTATCTCTTGAAGTGGACGGAAATTACGCACGACTTGTTCTGGATAGAGTGCATACTGCATCTGGTACTGCTCCTGGTACACTTAGGACACTAAACCTAGATAATCATGTGTATTTTGGTGGTCATATTCGTCAGCAAGGAACAAGACATGGTAGAAGTCCTCAGGTTAGCAATGGTTTCAGAGGCTGTATGGATTCTGTTGTACTTAATGGCCAAGAGCTGCCCTTAAACAGTAAGTCACGAAATTTTGCACACATGGAAGAATCTGTAGATGTGACCCCTGGATGCTTACTGACTACCACGGAAGGTTGTTCAAGCAGCCCATGTCAGAATGGAGGCATCTGCAATGCACTGTCAAATGGAGGTAAGCCTGTGCTACGCTTTTCTGCTGATAGTTTTCAAAACTGCTTTTCTACTTCCCTGCCTTGAAGGACAAAACAACTTTGTGAATAATTCTTGTTTTTCAAGAGAGCTGTAGAAGGTTGGTTATTGAGTAGGTAGACAGGCCTGTGTTCTAGACACTATCCATTGGGGTATAAAGTAGTCAAAGTCCATCAGACAGTGATGATTTAGTCTTCAGTGCTAACATCTGGGGTCTGTACTCTTAACTGCCTATTTTAGAGTCCTCCTTTAAAAATTAGGAAATCAATGTGACAGGCTTGAGGTTTATGAGAGAAATGGAAGTTATCCTTTGGTACTGTTAAATAAAAGCCATACTGTTAGACATTCAATAGGAATATTCCTATTTTTTCCCATCTCCTCTCTTCAAACAGGTAGCTGGACAGGGAATATTTTATCTTAAATTCATTAGGCAGGCAGGGAGGATTTTGTCTGAAATACAGTAAAGCCATGTGTATCTTTCTAAAAGACTGTATTTGATTTCAGGTTACTACTGCAAGTGTGCACCTTTGTTTATGGGAACTCACTGTGATGTAAGTGTCAACCCATGTGCTTCCAACCCCTGCCTTTATGGTGGGACTTGCATCCCGGTCAGTGACGATTTTATCTGCCAGTGCCGAGGACAATACACAGGCCAAAGGTATGTTTGTAAAGTTTATTGTACCAATGAACCTCCTAGAGAACAGGCTACAGATTTAACACATTTTCTATTTTCTTTTTGATCTGTTTCCTATGTAAAGCTCAGACTTTGAAACCCACTAGAGTTAGTTGAAGTTAATGCCAGCCCTTATGTTACATCCCTGAATCTCACACTATATACTCACTTGCAGTGAGGTAATGGTTTATTCACATCCTCCCTCTCACCCCACCCCCTGGGGTTTTTTTTTTTGCCTTTGCAGGTGCCAGCTAGGTCCATATTGCAAAGATAATCCTTGTAAAAACAGTGGCAGGTGTATTGACAGTTTGGATGGACCTGTTTGTGAGTGTGAAGCAGGCTTTCATGGAGAAAGGTAGGTAGTGTTCCCCATATACTGAATTTTTAATAGCTTAAACTGGTTGAAATCTGGAAAGTTGATAAAACAGCAGATTGCCAGTTAGTGTCCAGTGCTGGATATTAAACATATCTAGAATTGTTTAGAACAAGGAGACTACAGCAAAGACTACTGATGTAAACTAAATATCTTCACTCTGTTCTGTTTCTGATAGGTGCCTGGCCGATGTCGATGAATGCATGGAAAACCCATGTCTTAATGGTGCCCTTTGTGAGAATACTTATGGTTCCTATCACTGCAATTGCAGCCGTGGATTTGGAGGAAAACACTGCACAGAAATTGTTCTTAACAAATATGTTTCAACATCTTGGAACATTAGCTTAGCTGAAGTGATTGGGATTATTGTTTTCATTGCTGGAATATTTTTGTTAGTGGTGATTTTTGTTGTTTGCCGCAAAGTGATTAGCAGAAAGAAGAAGCAACAGCCAGAACCTGAAGACAAGCAAATAGGGGCTACAACAGCTTTCTTGCAAAGACCTTATTTTGATGCAAAATTGAATAAGAACATCTATTCTGACATCCCGCCACAGGTTCCTGTTCGTCCCATTTCATACACTCCAAGCATTCCAAGTGACTCCAGGAACAATCTTGACAGGAATTCTTTTGAGGGGTCTGCCATCCCCGAGCACCCAGAATTTAGTACTTTTAACCCAGATTCTGTACATGGTCATCGGAAAGCTGTAGCTGTTTGCAGTGTAGCACCAAATTTGCCACCACCACCTCCCTCCAACTCTCCTTCAGACAGCGATTCAATACAGAAACCCAGCTGGGATTTTGACTATGACAGTAAGAAATGTTCTTGTTTTGTTACTTTTTTGTTAAAAGTTGTATGCTGGTTACACACCTGCTGCTTATGAGTGCAAAGTCTCTTGTCTATGCCTGTTGGGGTACAAAAGGCATTATGACTTCACTGGGGTTTGAGTCTCATCAGGCTCTATTACATTCTGTAAAAACATGTAGGTATAAGCCTTAAATTTTATTGACTCTTTAGTCAGGAATCTATTGATCATCTCACTTGAAAATTTTTCTTTCAGCTAAAGTAGTAGATCTTGACCCTTGCCTTTCAAAAAAGCCTCTGGATGAAAAGAGCTCCCATCCTTACAGTGCTAGAGAAAGCATGTCTGAGGTCCAGTCTCTCAGCTCCTTCCAGTCTGAATCATGTGATGATAATGGTACGTAAAATACAAGCGTCTGTACTGCTGCTGGCATTCATTTGTTCTGTCTTATATCTCTTTAGTATCAATAGGGCTTATATATATGAAATATATATTAAATAATAGCTTATTTAATATATATCTGTATTTACTTATGTTAATAGCAGATATGTTTAGTTTTTTGAAAATATTTTGCTTGTCTCACACCTCGTGTTAATGACTTTACCTTAAAATTAAATATAACCGTTCTGCTGTTAGAATTTTAACAGTGAAATTGCAGCACAAGGTGTTAAGAACCTTGTCTTTAAAAGGTGTTAAAAGCTCGTTCAAATTTGACAAACTCTTCTAGATAATCATTAGTTACCACAGAATGGTTGGCACCTTCTGCGAGAACACAGTGAATTTTAAAAATGGCCTCTGCACAAATCTAACTTTCGCTTTGACGTTCAGCTCTCAGTAAAAAGCTTTCTGCTGTTACAGTTTCATTTGTTTCCTTCTCTTTTTTTTGCTGCGACCTCAGCTCCCATATGGATCAGATCAGTTCTGAGTGAGAGCAGAGTTTAAGGGACTGCTTGTAAGTTTGATTACTTTAGTAATGAAGGAAGCTGCACAAAATTTGTTATAGTAGAACAATATATTTGTCTTTCACCATGATATCATATTTTGAAAAAACCCATTATAAAAATAAAAATGTATTTCGATCACAACTCCAGCCCATTAAAATATATATATTTGTGGGTTTAATTATTACTGATTGGAAGTCTTTCACTTTTCCATTGTGATGACAGATGCTTTTACAGTTGATATAAATGCATCTCAGTATTCAGAAACATTTCAGACTGACTGGACAAAGCCACAGTTGTCTCATGACTTAATTCATTTAGCTTAGGAATAAATAGTGTTCTGCTTCTCAATGAAGTAGAGATATTTTCTTAACAGCATGAAAAGAAACATCTGTGTTCATGATTGGTGAAAGTAAAATGGTATGCTTACTCATCATTTTATCAGTAGTCCTGATACCAACTTTCAACTTTTTTCCTGTGTTTTGAAGTGTTGTGTGGTACATGTTCTCTCCATTCCATGTATTTGATATAGTCTTACTCACATTTCGTGTCATGGATTTATTTACTCATTAATACATTGTTTTCAGATAAATAGCTGTAGTGTCATAGATATTATTCCTTCCTTCCCTTTTCATAGATTATGAATTTTAGTTTAAAATCTAATTTCTGAGCCATGCAAGCAAATTGCATGTGCTTATGTCATCCTACCCTGTAAGAGTAAATCCTTCTGCCTTCCAAAAGTAGCTTGGGAAAGAGACAACATATAAAATACAGTCGTTTTGATTATTTTTAAATAAGAATGTCACAACCTGAATTTGCTGTTGTTACTGTTTGCACAGAAGTTAGGTCAGCAACAGAAGTTTGCAGTTGATAGTTTTCATATTCTAGCATTTTAGTTCATTTCAATTAAAATTTCTTCCCCTGTTCTTCCCCTGAGGAAGGAAAAAAAGAAAAAAAGAGGTTTACAATCTCAAAAGGGAAGCCTAATTCAATGCTCCTTAATTCAGCTAAAACAAGCCTTTAGAAAAACCTAGTTTATTGCCATCTAGATTGACGTATTATGCAAATGGTATGTTTAGGTGACATTTCAGAAGTTCTGACACACCTAAAGCAGCTTTGTGCTCATGCAGAATCTGCTTCAGGAGTAGTTACAAGTATTTTTCCATGTTTATCAAGAATAAAATTCAGGTTGAGAGAATGTGTTTTATATGCCATTGTTTTCTAGATAGAGAGTAGATGTATATGTACACTAGTTATCTTGCTCTATAAAGTAGTAATGAACTGCAATTTAACAGTATATTTTTGTATATCTTTATGTTGTTTAAAGTGATGTCAAATATAGGTTTGTTTTAATTTGCTCCTTTTATACCTTTTACAAGCTTCCGTAGTGACTGTAATACACCTTGTCAATGCTGTTGTTGACTCGGTGGAAAAAGAAGGTATATATATGTTTTCATATTTATTTACTGCTTTGGCAGAATAATGCACGTTTGTCTTCTAGTAATGTAGCAGATAAGAGTTATAAAGTAGTATTTATCTGGACTTTCTGATAAGTTCTAGCAAAGGATGTATTTCTGTTGTATGTCTGTTCATATTTTCATATGTATGCTGTTGCAACGTTGTGGTTGGGTTTCAAAGTGGGGGGGGGGGGAAATGGGATTAATGTAAAAAGATTTTGGTGCTTACTCTCTTCTGAAAATACTCACACTTAAGCTCCCAGCAGAATTGAGACAGCATCAAAGGCAATTACGTGTGCTACAGTAGATGGAAAAGCAACAGCCCCCTCTTGCTTTTCTTCTCCCACCCACATATGTTGGCATCTCATCTGGCTGAGCAGAACGGAAGTAGTCTGATACCAATACTCACTTCCCTGGTCTTCTGATCTGTGTCTTTAGCAGAAAAAAAAAAAAGATATCTAGTGTGTAGTTAAGGTATATACCTATACAAATCCCTTTGGGGTTAAGTCACTACTTAGTACCCAGCCTTATGTCAGTGTCTGAAAGGTATGTTTGGTTGTATTTACACACATGCACATACATTTGTGCATGTGCATTGTATGAATATTTAGAAGTTGGAATATGGTGAAGTTGCCTTTTTCAACGGAATTTCATTTCTTTTCTGCTAACATTTAAGAACTGCCCACACTGGAAAACACAAACTCTGTACAAAATAATAGTAGTAATGAAGGAGCTAGTGAGTCTATGAAAATGCTAAATACTGTTTTTATTTACTTTAAAATCCTTAAATTTTCAATAATATGCAAGTAATTCACTATGATTATGAGTCTTCAGAGTAGTTTTGAAGTAACATTTACACTGTGTGCTTCCTATTTATTATTACAGACTAGGAAACCCTATTTTTACATTAAGCCCTAATTAAAAACAAAGCCATTTTAAGAACAAAACAATTAATTAGAGTAGCTGAAGATTCTCCTCGATTTGTTATTTCAGGTAGCTCCAGTGTGATGTATGCACACAAACAACAAAGCTGAACTGAGGCGAGTCTCATTCTAGGACAATTGTAGGCTTGCATTCTCTGCACTGCTTCTCAGGGCAGATTGTAGTTCCTTCCAAGTTAACAGTGCTGAGTGCAAGAGGAAACAGAGCTCCAGTCTAGCAAATTGTAACCTAAGAAGATGGTCACATTGGGTTCTAGTTTGTGTTTCTGAATTTTATGTTAAAGGGTCTTTGCCTTCCAGGAAGAGGACAGGATTGAGATCATCTCCCCATTCCCTGGTCAAAGTGCTCTAAATCACAAAGGCCACAGTCTGCCTATTTGCTTTAGTGACATACCCAGTTTCCCTAGAAAAATGAAGTGTTATCTTCTAAGTAGACTAGTGATCAGAACCTTCTGAAGGTGGGGCTAGAGATGTTTTAATTTAAGAGTTACAGATCTTGGACTGATATCTCCTTTAGTGTGGACAGTATTTTTGTTGTCTGAGCTAGGCAAGCTTAAAAAAATTAAATGATGACATGTGCCCCTCCCCTCTCTGAAGTTACCCTCTGTCCCCCCAGTCTTATACGAACAGATAAAAGTATTAGTTCTTAGGAGAAGATTCTGGTATAGGCATTGCCCATCCTTACAGACCTGAATAGGGGATGGAGATTCCTGGAGATGGAAAGGTTTAAAATTTGTCAGATAACAAAGGACAGTTCTCTGCTGAGCGTGAGTTGTTGGGATTGCTGTACAAAGTGAGGCAGGTCTCCTAGTGCACAGTATATGGAAGCCAGACACTAAAAGGGAGACTTCTGTCTTCTCACGAGGCGCTTGAAAGTGTAAGTCCTCATAAATGTGGCCCTGTGTCAAAAACAAGGAGGGATACATGGAAAGAAAAAATCCAAACCAAGTTTTGTTACCCTTTTCAGCACAAGTCCTAAAGCTACTAACAGGGGGACTTAAGCAAACTACAGGCTGCAGATTTTGCCACTATGCAGTCATGTCCCAAGTGGGCTGTGCGTTAGTTCAGTAGCCATTTTGCACTTTAAATCTAACAAAGAAGTCCAGGGAAGAGAGAAAAAAAGTGCCAACTTTAGTACTGCTAAATATTAAGCTGGACAAAATCAGCATGAACATAATAGAAACAGTGATTGTTTGTCTTCATGTTGGTTCTACTATTTGATTCCTAACTACAAATGTTTTTCCTTTTTCTTCTCATTCTGCCAAAAGAATCTTTTGCTGTTCCTGACCTCAGCAATTCAAGAGGTGACTTCTGCATGCAGTTCATTGATGTTCACCAAAATATTTCTGTTAATATTTGGTTTTAACACAGACTTACTGTCAGTTGCTTGCTGTGCATTTGTCTGCAATGATTACTCTTTGCTAGAGTCACACCTTACTTCAAGTCTGTATTAATTTCAATTTTTATGTTCAGATGAGAAAAATAATTGTTTCATGAGCTTAGGTTCACATCTAGTTTCAAGCAGACGAATACAAACTTTTTCAAGGGGAGTTTGCAGGAGAGGGTCAAGTTCGGTCATTTATGCATGATTAAGCTTGATTTTCCTGTTTTGTTCTTGTATTTGAATGTGGAATGTCTTTACTAATAGTCAAAGATTTTTATCTGAGGTATGGCAGTTCCTGTAGAGCTAACGGCAGTTTGTGAAATTTACCATACAGTTAAGGGGCAAAGTCACTTTGGTGACTGGTCTGGATACTTCACTAATTAGAAATTAGAAATTACTTCTTTTACATAAGAAAAGCATGGTTTCTATATGCTAAATGTATTTTTTAGACAAACAGGTATCTGTTTTCACCCTAACTAATTACTCAATGACAGTTGATGCTACTTCAACTGCCATTCAACTACTGGAGGCTGTTGCTTCTTTGCTATCCGGTGAACAATTCTATACCTTTATGTATTGTGACAGCACATTCCATAGGTGACCTACAGCTCTTCCCATGTTTGGTGAGGTGTCTGAGAAAATGTAAAAGCTCAATTGTGAATGATGCAGTTTCTAATGCATGGTGTAATGTAAAGTTGTGTTGTGTTGAATGTCTTACGTGGAAGGGGGGCAGACTGCTCTCTAATTAACAGCTAGTGTCCTAATCACAGTGACTGGCTTGTCTTGATACATGTGTTGACTTCTCAGTTCAGACTGGTTGAAGATAAGATACCAATAATGTTTTGGTTTTTTTTAATTACTTTTTCAGGTTACCATTGGGATACATCAGACTGGATGCCAAGCGTTCAGTTGCCAGGTATCCAAGAGTATCCAAATTACGAAGTGGTTGAGGAGCCAGCTCCCCTCTACACGGATCCCAATGCCATCGATACAGACTATTACCCTGGAGGTTATGACATAGAAAGTGATTTTCCACCTCCACCTGATGACTTCCCTGCACCTGATGAGCTTCCACCGTTACCACCGGAATACAGCGACCAGTTTGACTCAATACAGCCACCCAGAGACATGCCAACCATAGGTAGCTTGGGTTCTTCTACAAGAAGCAGGCAGAGATTTAACCTTAATCAGTACCTTCCCCATCACTATCCTGCAGACATGTCAGAACCTCAGACGACAACCAGTGGCGTCAGTGGCGGTTACAGCAGAGAACCTTATGCTCCTTACACCATAGGGTACAATAGAGACTTTGAAACACCCACTGTAGACAACATGTCCATGTCTGTGTATGCTTCCACAGCTTCATGCTCCGATGTGTCGGCATGCTGTGAAATGGAGTCTGAAGTCATGATGAGTGACTATGAGAGTGGAGACGATGGTCATTTTGAGGACGTGAAAATTCCTCCGCTTGATTCCCAGCAACATACAGAAGTCTGACACGCTCAACAAAAGTGCCTGGACTCTAACAAACTTTATCAATTCTAGGACAACCTTCAAGAGCTTTTTTTTTATTCTTTTCTTTTTCCCAGCCACAGTGAATGCTTTTGTTTCAGTGAGCTAAACTGGCATGGCAGCATTGGATCATGCAGTTCATTTCACTCAATCAGCCTGTTTCCATTTCCTGACCTACTGTAATTGTGCAGTTCCAAGGGTTCCATTGGCTGTGCCGTTTCTGAACATCCTTTTTGTTATTTACATTGTCTATGTTAAAAAAAAAATCAAGTACCACTTCTCCATGTTAGCATGATGCATCTATTTATATAGTTCTAATGCAGTTTATTTTCTCCTTTTTTTTTTTGTAAATTTTATGTACAGTTTTGATTTTAATAGTTTTAACTAGATTTTGTAGATATTTTGTGAATTTATTTTCCACTGAAAGTAGTGGTGTTAGTGTGCCATTAAAAACTAGCACCCTGACTTATAATAATAATAATAATCAGGGCATCGCTACATATTCCCTCAAACACTGAGGTTTGACATTTCATTATAAAAAAATCCAGCATATTCACATGATTCCAATTGTACATAGGTTAGGTCTGATATTTTTCTGGGTCAGCTACATGGAAGTGTCTTTACTGGGTTGCTGTATTTTAGAACTGTAAACATTTTTTTCCCTTCTTGGAAAGTGTGTTGGGGACCCTTCTGCATACCAGTTTAGAACCAAAACCACCATGACACAGTTTTTATAGTGTCTGTATATTTGTGATCCAATGGTCTTGTAAAGGTTTTTACTGAAAATTACCATTAGCCAGTCTTTCTTACTGACAATAAATTATTAATAAAATACTTTAGCTTTGCTCTGTCTATCTCTGTTATATAATTTACAATTGACAAAGCATTCAGTGCAGCATTTTAAGTCTGTATATGTTTTGTATGTATGAAGTTACTTGCTCCCAGCAAAAACTTTTCCTCTCCCTAGAAATGGAGCTGCAGCTCACTAGATGGCACTGTGTGTCTGTCCACTTCATGGTGTTCTGAGCACGAACTGGGCCACTATGAATAAAGATTGATGGGTACCAAACTTCAGTAGCTTTCGCGGTAGTTTGCATTTTTTTTTTAAACGTAACATATCAGGTGTGTAAATTACTGAGTATTTTTTTCTGAAGCCCCTAGAATCTATACAGGGAAAAAAAAACCCAAACCAACAAACCAAGCTCTCTAAAGCACTTTCTTCCTTTCTTAACCACCTGAATAGTTATTTTCATGAATAGTGGTCCCTCGATTGTGCACTTGCATGCTGAAAATTCCATGCCAATTTTTGAGTTTGTGATAAGTAACTTAGGGATTGTTATGCAATTGCACTTCAATTGCAGTTTCTTGCATTAAGTTCATACAAGAAGTCTGCCTTGAAGTAGTCCAGACAGGATATAGTTTGTCTGTATTACGCAGCTGCTTTTCTATCTAGAAAAATAAACTGAACTTCTAGCAGAGTTCTCTAGCATAAATTTGCCATGACGGTAAGCCAAAGGAATAAGATAACTGTCTTCTGCCTCTTGCATGAGGGATACTTTTTAAGTTCAGAACAGATTTCTAGCACAGTGAAATTTTAATATAGCCTGGGATCCTTTTGGCCCCACTTCCATTTTTTTTTCTCCCCTGCTGTCTCATGAAATGCTGTAGCCTGGAACAGTATAATATTAGATTCTCTCAGGCATAAGCTAATCCTAGGTCTTTCAGAACCTGGGGGAACAGGGTACTGGATATGTATTTGGAGTGCTATTTATGCAAAAAATGGAAGAAAACTCCCAGCCTGGCAGCTGTATAATAGAAATGATGAATTACAGGATGGAGCCAAGAGCCAGCCACAGATATTCCTTAGTGTTAACTAGCCTGTATGCAGCTAAGAATCTCATGACGTGTAAAAGGGCTGAAATCAGTGGGTTTAAAACCAAGTGTTGGCTGTAAGCTGCCGTGTTAGAATCACAGAATCGTTTTGGTTGGAAAAGACCTTTCTGATCATCGAGTCCAACCACTAACCTCGCACTGCCAAACCCATCACTAAACCATGTCCCTCAGCACCTCATTTATGTGTGTTTTAAATATCTCCAGCCATGGTGACTCCACCACATCCCTGGGCAGCGTGTTCCAATACCTCAGTGAAAAAGTTCTTCCTCATCTCCAATCTATACCTCTCCTGGCACAACTTGAGCCTATTTCCTCCTGTCCTATCATTCATTACTGCAGAGCTCAACATCTACCTCACTAAAGGCCCATTTCAAGTAGTTGTAGAGAGTGAACATATCTCCTCAGCTTACTTTTCTGCAGACTAAACCATCCCAGTTCCCTCAGCCACTCCTCAGAAGACTTGTGTTCTAGTTTACCCTGCTCCTGAAGAGCTTTCTGTGCATTAGGCTCAGTTTTAAGCATTTTTTTTTATTTAATAGGCTTAAAAGAAACTTCCAGAACTGCAAGTAAAGGATATTATACTACAGTATTTAGGATTACTGCTCAAGATTTAATATCTCTTCCTTGGTAGGAATGAACTCCAGAAGTCAACGAAGGAATGCCCTGCACAGATGTGCATAATTTCCTAGTTGATAAGGACTCCCAATAAATCCAAAAGCCTGCCCTTCAGATATATTTCCTTAAATTACTCATTTACAGCAGCAAGGTCTGAAAACATGTTTCAAAACTTAGAAGTTTGAAGGACAGGAATATCAACACTTAAGTACACTTTTATTCACAGTATTGTCAACTGAAGGCTAATGTAGAACATCAGGCTTAAATGGAGCAAGGTCTTATTACTCTGAAAAGAAACTCAAGACAATTTAAGGAAAACTTTTATTGTGAGGTTGTGGAGTCTCCTTCCTTGGAGGTCTTCAAGACCCACCTGGACACATTCCTATGTGATCTGATCTAGGTGGACCTGCTTCTGAAGAGGGGTTGAACTAGATGATCTCTAAAGGTCCCTTCAAACCCCTACCATTTTATGATTCTGTGATCTCCACCTTGAATCTAGACAGCTGCGGGGATCAATCCATGCTCTGTCAGGAGTCACGGCTGTCACCTGGCTGCAGGCAGAGACAGTGCTTCATAGGTTCACCAAAGCACTTAGGATGACTGATTTTTGTATTCATGAGCTCTGTCCCGATCACAACTCTTCACACTAAACAGCAGCTGCTGCCTGCCACACCATGGTAGCAGAAGCCTCCAAGCAAGGAGTCTGTGCACTTCATAGCAAAGCTCTGCACATGTTCTACACACAGAAGTAAGATGAGGTGGTTGCCTCAGTTTCTTTTCATAGCTCTTGCCAATTTTTAGCATTAATTGGCTTTCAAGCCCACACAAGCCTTTGCAAAAATATTAAAATGAAGTGCCCATTAAACCATGCACACTGAAGCAGGCATAAATCCTGGCAGCATTATTCATTCTTCCACAGCTGGAGTGGGGGAGAAAAGTCAGAGAGGCAGAATATCCAATACAGCTGCAAAGCAAGACAAATATCTTTTTTTGCTTTGATCTTAAAGACAAAAGTTTAAGCTCATTGGAATTATTTTTCCTTCATGTAAGGTAAATAAATTTCTAAACTTGCTGATAATCAAAAGCTTATTGATTACCAATGCCTAACATCCATTGTTAAATGTGATCCACTGGAGCATTTCAATTATACCACAAGTTTAAAACTTCACATGCAACACAGTTCAGCATTTACAGCAGGAACACAGAAGACACAGCTATCAGTGAGAACACAACATATTGACCATTATTACAAAAACAGTTTCATTTAGAGCTATCAAAGCTGAGCCATACGCCTCTCAACTTTTTTGCTGCAGATGATCATTTCTCAGTTTCTTATTTTCCTCTGTGTTTGGAGTAGAAACCGTCAGTGTGAGGAAAAGCATGGAGAAGCCCCATTATGGGAATGAGTCATACTATCATTAATTCCCAGGGTACCAATTGAAAAATATGCAAAGCAGGATGAATTCCTTTCAGAGCTTGCATTTAATCTGAAGAAACACACAGGGAAAGATGGTGAATAACGTGAATGCTAAATCAAAAAGGTTGTTTTCTAATTTCATATCTTTTTTCTAGAGAACTTGAAGGCACTAACACTAATTAATAGCACAAAAGTTCAAATGCCTCCTGTTCAAACAATTAATACTTTACAATAGCCATAAAGACAATAGGAACTTATGCTTTAAGTTTCACTTGGGGGGAAAAACCTCAACTCTTGGAGAAAAAGGCTAAAAGTATAGATAGCCAGATAATTTGAGCTTGATTGTATGTATTAAGGTTTCTTTGTTTTAAAGCCAAACACTGTTCTGTCACATTGAAATTTCATGGAACTCTTCTCCAAAAACTCAGTGTAGTTGTTCAGAAACACCTAGAAAGCAGGAGAGCAAAGCTTACTTTGTCCAAGTTAGATTCAACATCTAGTGTTTAAACCAACATCTTTCACTAATTACCCACCTGGAGAGCTCCTGCTGAAGGAGCCAGAAAACTATCTAACCTGGGCAACAGAAAAAGTTGCAACTTGTGTCTCAACAAAACAATAGCTAGGAAAAAAAAAAGGTGACAGGAAAAAACACAATCCACCTTCCCCTCCATACAACTCACAGCAAGAACAAAAACACTAGGCAGTGGCAGTGATGCTTACTGTCAAAACAGGTGGAGAAAAGGTCTCGCGTTAAGCGGCTGACATTCAGCTCAGACTGTACCTGGATTCAGACATTACTGAGTCACTCTTTAAACAAGGAAAATGTACAGTTATGCTGTACTTGAAATGTCAGAGATTATTTCCCTACATCTGGAGTGAAGCATGTTATTTTAAGCACCCCTGATCTTTAAAGTTTTGTGTGGTTTTTGTTTTTTTTTTTTTCCTTTTGGCTATAAGTAGTCAGTTTCCTCAGGAAACAGCATAAATATCTTTCTCATATTCAATTTAACCATGCTGACAGAAACTTCTTTCAATCAATCAATCAATTTTAGGAGCCTATTCAGAAAAGAAAGGTCTTCAGTTAAAAAAAAAAAACATAAACAAAACTAAACCCAAACATCTCACAACTTGGATAATCTCTCACAATAGGGTTAAAGTCTTAAGGAAAGCTTGTGACAAACAAGTTTTATCTCTCTACAGTTGGTAAAAAAAAAGGATGCTCTTAAGTATGGAGGGTATATCAAACAGTTCAATCATATTCAAGGACTAGTGTACAAGGTTGAAAATCTCATTTTCATACTGTGCTTTGCCATTAAGAATAGTTAGGCATCTCAACATCCATTAATAGCCAAAAACCTACAGATTCTCAAAGCTGATGAGAAAACTTAAGAAGGAATCCTCTCATGAGCAAAGCATTTCAGAGTAATACACAATATCTCCATGTTTTCAATGGATTGTTCTTTTATCACAAGGTTAACTCCATGGTACCTTGCTTCAAGATAGGTAGGGTACCCATTTTCTCTCCGATTCCCATTCATATGGGTATTTCATGCACACCCACAGGATGCAGAAGATTGTTCAACTTCAGTCCTGGCAGGGACTCCTTCACTGCATAAAACATACTGTGTCCCCCTAAGATCAGAAGCAGCCCTTGAACTTGTCCTTTGCAGTACACAATGAATAATAATGCTGTTGAAGACACTGTATTTAACAGGAGTTCAACTTCAAAATTTTGTAGGCATATCAAAAGCCAAAACTTCTTACTTTCATGATCAAAAGTACCCAAACACCACAAAAGTGAGCAAGCTTTTTAAGGAGACCTAAGACAGGCAGCTAAAAGGCAATTCTTAGCATGGAGCACAGATTGTACAACGATATCATATTGGCAAGCTTGTGACATTCATCTCAACAAGGGACAAAAAGGAAAAGACAAAAGAGAACATGGCATGGTACAACAGTAAAGCAAGTAAGGCTATGAACTACAGGAGGCTGAACTTGTATAAAAGTGAGGAAAATAACAATCTCTGGCACTATGGTGCCAAGATTATCTGGAAATGACTGAGAAACAATTTGCAGAAAAACAGAAGAAAAAANTTTAAAAAATTAATATTAAAAATTAAAGACAAAATTAAAAGACAATGCAGAAAAGTTTTGCCAGAGAATCTATAAATATAAAACAAGTAGAAGACCAAGGTGTAACAGGAACTTTGGAGAATTCAAGAGTAGCAGGTGTTTTCCTCATCGCATCTATGTCTACTTTTGGGAGAAAGCTGAGATGTTTCGCTGCTTTCCAACATCTTATCATGAAAAAGACAAAATAAAAGGATATTAATGAATGAGAAGAAATGGTATCAGAGACCACAAGGCATCGACTCAACTCTTATAAAGCACTTATGGATCGAAGGCCCATATTTTATGGGGCACAGCCAACTAAAACTGCATCGGGACTTCAAGAGTGGCCACCAACAATGACAAGACATCAAGCATCATAAACCAAGTACCAGCTTCTCTTGGATGTAGCATTTAAGAAAAAATGCAAATAATTACATCAGAAGCAGCAGCAAACAGGTAAATGGAGACTGTCAAACAGAACAATCTGGTCTGCTGCTTGTAAAATGAGAACTGAATCCAATCACATAGTGCCAGTCTGGGCATTTGTAGATTCTTTGTACAATCCTTTCACATTTTCTTTGTTCCCACACACAAGAGACAAAAGCACTTGCCAACATGACAATTATCAAAACATATTCATCCAAACAACTTGGTCTTATCTAACGGAAAAGCAGATCTCATTTGGGCACTGTGACGTTAGAAATGTAGTCAACATCAGTGAACAAAAGCTGCATGTTTCTGCTTTCATTCAGATTGTTACGGAACAGGGATAGAAATTCAGGCTCAGGTAAAAATACTAGGTTAGAATTATTACCCAAAGACAACCAGATGAAAAAAAGTACAGAGAGTCTTTTCTGTGGAGCACAGTTTTTACTGAGGTTTCCCACACACACACACACACACACACAAAGATAACTGTTTTTAGCATGTTTGGAGCACTGAATAAAGGTGTACAGGAGTTGTACTGGTTCCTTCTATGATTTTCTTTCTGAAATATTTCAGTTCAGTTCCTTCACCATTTNAAATGCAAATAATTACATCAGAAGCAGCAGCAAACAGGTAAATGGAGACTGTCAAACAGAACAATCTGGTCTGCTGCTTGTAAAATGAGAACTGAATCCAATCACATAGTGCCAGTCTGGGCATTTGTAGATTCTTTGTACAATCCTTTCACATTTTCTTTGTTCCCACACACAAGAGACAAAAGCACTTGCCAACATGACAATTATCAAAACATATTCATCCAAACAACTTGGTCTTATCTAACGGAAAAGCAGATCTCATTTGGGCACTGTGACGTTAGAAATGTAGTCAACATCAGTGAACAAAAGCTGCATGTTTCTGCTTTCATTCAGATTGTTACGGAACAGGGATAGAAATTCAGGCTCAGGTAAAAATACTAGGTTAGAATTATTACCCAAAGACAACCAGATGAAAAAAAATACAGAGAGTCTTTTCTGTGGAGCACAGTTTTTACTGAGGTTTCCCACACACACACACACACACACACACAAAGATAACTGTTTTTAGCATGTTTGGAGCACTGAATAAAGGTGTACAGGAGTTGTACTGGTTCCTTCTATGATTTTCTTTCTGAAATATTTCAGTTCAGTTCCTTCACCATTTTGTTAAATAAAAGAAATACAATGCTTTCAAGGTCCACTAAGGTTTCACTTGACTCAACAGTGTTCTAGGGTCTGGGGTTGTTTTCTTGGGGGTTCATTTCAGCAAACTACAGGAGCTTTCATGCAGCTGTACTGAATGAAGTTTTCAGTTTGGTGTCTGAACTGAGGAGAAGTTATTTTTACTGTCATTTCTGAAATCGCTTTTCATCTCTCTTAACACATGGCAACACTGTCAACTCTGTCCTACAATGAAATTCCTTCCACACTTCTAAGGCAACACAACACTGAAAAAAAATGTTACTTCCTCCACTAGAAACAAAGCTTTGCAGAAACCACTGCTATGAGACCACTAGTAAATAGGTTCATTTGCACTTCCAAGTCTTAAAAGAGAGAGTCACAGGCAGAAAAGTATTTGCTGTAATTTAAAACCTCTGTTACTACTCGGGGTATTAGCTCTAATCATCCCTTCTGTCCCTTCTTCAACTATGTATTGGGTTCTCACAGCAAGCTTTTGGTAGCGGGGAGGGCCCAGAGGTGGCCTCTGTGAGAAGCTGCCAGAACCTGCTCCTGTGTCCAATAGAGCCAATGCCAGCAGCTCCAAGAAAGACCCACTGCTGACCAAAGCCAAACCAAACAGTAATGGAAGTAACACCTCTGGGATAAACATATATGAGGAGAAGAAAGTTACTGCACAGTTGCAAACTGTCGCAGAAGCAAGGAGTAGGAATGCAAGAGGAACAACTTTGCAGACACCAAGATCAGTAAAGAAGGATAAGGAGGACAAGTCCTAGGTGCCAGAAACCGCAGAGGTTACTCTGCAGCCTATGGTGCAGCCCATGGTGAGGCAAGTCCTGTCCCTGCAGCCATGGGGAAGCAGAGATCCACTTGGAGAGAATCCCATGCCAGAGTGGGTGGATGCCTGAAGGAGACTGACCCTGTGGGAAGCCTTCACTAGAGCAGGCTCCTGGCAGGACCTATGAACCCATGGACAGATCAGAGCCCACGCTGGAGTAGGTTTGCTGTCAGAGCTTCTGACCCCTTAGGGAACCTACNAATCGCTTTTCATCTCTCTTAACACATGGCAACACTGTCAACTCTGTCCTACAATGAAATTCCTTCCACACTTCTAAGGCAACACAACACTGAAAAAAAATGTTACTTCCTCCACTAGAAACAAAGCTTTGCAGAAACCACTGCTATGAGACCACTAGTAAATAGGTTCATTTGCACTTCCAAGTCTTAAAAGAGAGAGTCACAGGCAGAAAAGTATTTGCTGTAATTTAAAACCTCTGTTACTACTCGGGGTATTAGCTCTAATCATCCCTTCTGTCCCTTCTTCAACTATGTATTGGGTTCTCACAGCAAGCTTTTGGTAGCGGGGAGGGCCCAGAGGTGGCCTCTGTGAGAAGCTGCCAGAACCTGCTCCTGTGTCCAATAGAGCCAATGCCAGCAGCTCCAAGAAAGACCCACTGCTGACCAAAGCCAAACCAAACAGTAATGGAAGTAACACCTCTGGGATAAACATATATGAGGAGAAGAAAGTTACTGCACAGTTGCAAACTGTCGCAGAAGCAAGGAGTAGGAATGCAAGAGGAACAACTTTGCAGACACCAAGATCAGTAAAGAAGGATAAGGAGGACAAGTCCTAGGTGCCAGAAACCGCAGAGGTTACTCTGCAGCCTATGGTGCAGCCCATGGTGAGGCAAGTCCTGTCCCTGCAGCCATGGGGAAGCAGAGATCCACTTGGAGAGAATCCCATGCCAGAGTGGGTGGATGCCTGAAGGAGACTGACCCTGTGGGAAGCCTTCACTAGAGCAGGCTCCTGGCAGGACCTATGAACCCATGGACAGATCAGAGCCCACGCTGGAGTAGGTTTGCTGTCAGAGCTTCTGACCCCTTAGGGAACCTACAGTTCCTGAAGGACTGTTTTTCCTGTGGATGAGGCCCGTGCTAGGGCAATTAATGAAGAACTACAGCCTAAGTGACCCATGTTGGAGGACTGTCTCCTTTGGGAGGGAAGTAGAGGAAGTAGCAGCAGAATACAATCGGTGATGAACTGACTGGTAGTAACCTCCCTTCACCATCCCATTTTGCTGCTGAAGGGGAAGATGTAGACACCTGAGAAGAAAAGAGAGGTGAAGGGAAGGAATCTGTTCTGATTTGGTAACAAATTAAACTAATTTTCCCTGAATTGAGTCTGGTCTTTGCCTTTGATTGTAATTGCTGAGTGATCTCCCTGTCCTTACCTCAACCCAGGAGCCTTTTATATTTTTTCTCCCCATCCAGCTTAGTAGGGAGAGTGATAGAGTGGCTTTGATAGGCACCTGGGACCTAACCACAGTCAACCCACCACAAAATAACTTTAAATATAAATAATTACAATGGCAAATAAACCAGGTAAAGATTATATCAAACTCTACAATCTGAAGATAATAATACAGTATCTCAAAGAACACAGACTATCAGCATGCATAGAATAAAACTAAATTATGATTTTTTTCCTTTTCCAGGAACATCATATATCAAAAGAAGAGTTTGCTTCCTCCTAATATTCCCTCCAAGCACTTGTATTACTATACAGTAGAAACTAACCAAAAGTCAATGCAATGTCTTCTCATTAGTATTTACAAACCCAAACAGATGTTGTACTCTAATAATTTTAGCTATTATGTCTTATGACTTGACAAGATGTTATCCACCTACATTTTTATCTTTCAGCTCCACATACATTCCAACGAAGGATGTGACAAATGCAGATCAGCACTCCATCACGTGCCAATGAAACAGTACTGACACCAGAATTTTGGAAACCAATGGCAACCATTACACTGGCTCTCAAACCTGAAGACCTTCCTACTTTTGCCAGTTCCAGTTCTTTCATAATCTATTGCTTATGCTTCCTCCTGAGAGTTTTAGTACTGCTCAAAACACACATACATTCATGCTGTGTGGAGAAATATTCAATATGCTTGGCAAGATAGAACATTTCTCTATCATCTTCCTTTGATGTTACACCTCAGCACTACAGAGAGCACTTCCTTCAAAATATGTTATTGGACCAGTAAAACCAACAAAAAGCCCAACAAGAATCTTGGAGATTTTTCAAGGATTCAGTTCTATTGTGACACCTACTGTGTGTACGGCCCCAGAGCAGCACTCAATGCTCGCCAGTCACTTCCAACTATTTCTCTTTATGAGATTATATAATACCTCTGCTCTTATTTCTCCCTTCTAAAAGTCAGTTCTGTTACTCATTTAGGTGTTTAACTTCTCTAACTCTACCTGCAAGCTCTTTTCTGGAGTACACCTCAGCAGAGGCTCAGCATGTGAGTGACAAGCCAGTGGTTTGACATTGTAGCCAGAGAGATTTCTGAAATGCCCTCTGTCATTCTTTTACTTTCCTTCTGCCGTTTTCACTGAGTAATGCTGCTGTGCGTTACGCATCTGTAGACCTTACAGGTAGCAAGCAGAGCTATCTCCCAGAGTTCAGACTTCCATTCAGCAGCAGCTCGGGAGCCTGTTTAACCTGTGCTGCCTCAATGGAAAACCTGAATGACAAAAAAATCTTGCCATCACAAGGGGCCGCTGTTAACTCTTTTAATAGAGACGAGAGGTTTTGGAAAGCACTGCATGCATCAACATCAAGCAAAATTCATGAGATGAGAGAAATGAAATCGAGTTTTCAGAAATGTAGTAGCAGCTTCTCAGCTGCAAGACAGACTTCTTGCACCTGAGAGATGCTCTCTTTTTTTGGTACAGAATTTGGACTACTGCTGCTGTTATCATACCGTTACTATGCTGCTTATTAAGAAACCATGGAATTACAAGTAACACTTGAACTAGTCTTTAGATAGTGCAGATGGCATGCCAACCTGGATTAGGGAAACTGGATATTACACAGCAAGATTTTCAGTGTTGCCTGGTATACAAGATAGCAAGGAAAACTCTTCCATGGGGAAAACAAACACATAAAGACTTCAAACAAAAATATGCATGGGAGTGGCAGTCACAGCCAAAACAGGATCTGGCACTGAATGACACTGGGCACTGAAAGATACCCAAGGGACCACTGTGTTTCAGATCTTAAGATCTTGATATCAGACTGCACAGTCAAGAGCTCATCACCCAGCACTGCATATATCTGGTCTGACACACCTAGAGAAATAATATAACTATTTATATCACCAAAGCAACATGACAGTAGGAGAACTGCAGCCAGAAGTAGATTCATAAATATGCTCTGAAGTGTTGAAAAAGTATTAATTTCTAGCTGGGATTGAAATATAAATGGACCACAATTTCTCTTTTAACTTGTGATCATACCACCAAACTGGTTCCTTGTGCTTAAAAGTATGTCTCTACTCTTCCATTTTTACTATTGACTTAAGTTCAACTGAGTTGTCAGCCTCTCAGGCTGAAGGACCTTCACCCAGCCTGTTGGTCTACACATCCAGCTGTGCTCAGTGTTGGCTGGGTAGAGTTACCCAACAAACTACTTCTGGGGACTAGAATTACAAAACACGGTTCTGCTTGAACTTCAGTGCGTGTTGCACTTCACACACCCATGAAATGCTGGTGCAGCTGCAGAGAAGAGTCTCTCTTCCCATTTTAGAAGATCAGGCATCAATAAGGATAAAACAGCGACCATCTTATTCCTTGGAGGTAACAAGGACTTAAATGGGAAAGCAAAAAAGCAAGAGCTTGTCAGCAAATTACCACACAGTGTCCTAACTGCTGCATGAACTGACTGGAGGTGGGCATTAAAAGGAATAGTATCCAGGACAGATTCTCCTTCAGTAAACAATATTGAAAAACATCGTTACTGTCCTGAAGAAGATATGTGATAAAACCAACAGAAGCAAGTCTCCATGAGACCTGGACTGACATTCATTCCATCATGCTTATACATTCCTCCTTTTCCATCTACTTAAAAGAAAACTGAACTACAAGATACAGATATTTCACCCCTTGGTCAGTCTGGCCTCTTGTGCTGCCATGTGCCTGCTGGCTTGTCTCCTTTCAAATCACCCCCTAAAACAGTCCAGCTTCTTGCAGGATTCCCACTTTCACACAACTCCAGCAAGACAAGCAGCTCACCTCCAACAGAGGAGCTTCACCCCAATAAAACTCCCCTCTGCCTGTTTCCAAGTGAAGGTTGCCAACCTTCCCCACACTGATGTCTCATAACCTTAATCTTGTGCAGCCCTCAGGTACAGCCCAGGAGGGAACTGAGAACACCAACTCTTATCAACTCCTTCATACTAACATGCAGTTTTTAATGCAAAGGTTCATAGAGGTAATTTTTCAGCAGGGATCTGAAGAAAGTCCACACGACAATGTGGATGGAGTGGGGGGTGGCTGGGAAGGGCAGGGAGAAGGCAAACAAGATTTCAGGATTTTGTGACTACAGTTACTAAGATTTAAAAGGAAAGTAGTAACAGGCCTTTTATCATTAGGATTGTGCACAAACAGCTCAGAAGCCCAGAAGCAATTGTAAGTTAGAAGTGTAGTCCTCTGCTCTATTAGTCATCTAAACAGACAGAAGTTTATGTCAGAATGGGACAGATTAATTCCCTTCCAAACACATGTGCTGCAGCTTGCCTAAAGCTTGTACATATTTCCTCCAGTGATCTCACATTCAAATTCCCACTCTACCTACTTAATCCCCAGGTTGAACACATTCTTCTTGCCTCCATGGATTTGCAGACTTCAGAGAACAATAAGAAATTACGTATCAAGCCAACATATTGTTCTTGAAGATTCATTCTTCCCACACACACTACCAAACATCCTCCTCTGATAAATCCCCTTGTTAGGTTGGACTACCTTGTTAAAGAAATTATCTTCCTACATTTCCTTCAGATGAATATACAATCACAGAATGGTAGGGTTTGACGGGACCTTCAAAGATCATCTAGTCCAACCCCTCTGCAGAAGCAGGTCCACCTAGATCAGGTTGCATAGGAACGTGTCCAGGTGGGTCTTGAAGACCTCCAAGGAAGGAGACTCCACACTCTTCCTGGGCAGCCTGTGCCTGGGCTCCCTTACAGTAAAAAGTTTTTCTTATATTTAAATAGAACTTTTTGTCTTTCAGCTTCATCTCGTTACCCCTTGTCCTGTTGCTAGATACAATAGAAAAAAGGGATGTCCCAACGTCCTGACACCCACCATTTAGATATTTGTAAATATTAATGAGATCCCCTCTAAGTTTCCTCTTCTGTAGACTAAACAGCCCTAGTTCCTGCAGCCTTTCCTCATAGGGAAGATGTTCCAGTCCCCTGATCATCTTGGTGGTCCTGTGCCGGACTGTCTCCAAAAGTTCTCTGTCCCTCTTGAGCTGAGGAGCCCAGAACTGGACACAGGACTCCAGATGAGGCCTCACCAGAGCAGAGTGGGAGGAGAACTTCCCTCCACCTGCTGGCCACACTCTTCTTGATGCATCCCAGGATGCCATTGGCCTTCTTGCCCACAAGGGCACATTGCTGCCTCATGGCTAGTTTATTATCAATCAGGACTCCCAGGTCTCTCTCTGCAGAGCTCCTCTCCAAAAGGTCAATCCCCAGCCTGTACTGGTGCATGGGGTTGTTCCTTTCCAGATGCAGGACTCTGCACTTGCCCTTGTTGAACCTCATGAGGTTCCTCTGTGCCCAACTCTCAAGCCGGTCAAGATCCAACTGAATGGCAGCACAGCCTTCTGGGGAATCAGCCAGTCCTCCCAGTTTGGTGTCACCAGCGAACTTGCTGAGGGGACAGTCTGCTCCCTCATCCAGGTTGTTGATGAAGATTTTGAACAAGACTGGCCCCAGAACCAATCCCTGTAGAACTCCACTGCCCACAGGCCTCCAACTTGATTGTGTGCCATTGATCACCACCCTCTGGGCTCTGTCATTCAGCCCGCTCTTGATCCACCTCACTGTCAACAATATAGGTCAACAATAACATTTTTCAACATTGATATTTGTTTTTTTTTAGGATTCTCTTTCTTAAATTGTTCACTTTTGTCCTTGTTTACCGATCAGTGTATATACTGACTTTTAGAATCTAGTTGAAAGTTCACTATTTTCTAGATTTGTCAGACAGCAAATAAACCTTGGTACTTTTAACATCAACTCTCTTGTGACAGTTTCAGCTGCAAAAACATACAGTTCATTGGTTTTACCAACACATTTCCTTTCACACCAGCTATGTTGTACAGTTCCACATGACATGAAATGCAGAAGAGTTTTCCTGAAATAGTAGTCTAATAGTTGTAAACAACATACTATTCGTATAGCATATGCCCTGAAGGGGTTGCTTCATTTAGAAGACAAAATATTACGTTGCATTAAATATTTCTGGGATTTTTTTCCTCTCAATAAGTTTTGATTTTATTTTTCTTTATGATGCCATTTCTTCAGTCTGTAATAGCTTCTTTGCCCATTTTGACTTTTAAACATGCTGCACTGCTCAATGAGAGAAAAAAGTATCTCTGGGTTTTATTTGCTCTTTGCTGTAATTGCTAAATACTCTGTATGATCATGAGATATCTGTTTACTGTATGGTAATAGCACCCTTAAATGTGCACAGAGAACAGAGAGAAAATTACCTTGAAAAGCAAATACAAAGATGGAGGTGGAGGAAATGCTGTGGTCATACGAGACAGTCCACTAAGAGGAAAGTTGTATCAGAAGAGAAAGACAGAAAAACCGAGCAGTACTTCTAGAAAACCAACTCTTGATAACATGCAGTTGCAAAGTTAACTTCATCAATAGAGAAAAAACATCCTTTCCTTAAACTTTTGGCAATTATGTAGCTTCCTTACAGTTAAGTTGTGCCCAATAGGCTTCATCTGTGAGAAAGGATACGGAGCTCTGCTAGAAGAGCATCTTGAGACAGTCTTGCAAGGTAGAGGGATGCCTCAAAGCCTCTAAGAAAATCCTATAAATGACAAAAGCCCAAGAGACAAAGTGCTCTGGATGTGGCCAGAAGGTGCAATCAAGAACACATGCCACCTGCCACCACCCAACATACTCGCTGCTCCATGCTAGAGCAACACCGTCCTGGCTATCACAAACTGGCTCTGCTGCCCTTTCCCTTACCTCCCACTGCTAAATCTAGCTGCTTTTAGCATTGCAACAAACCAAACCAAGGAGTTCTATGACACAGCAGTTTGAACAAAAAAGCAAGTACTCTGTTTCCCAAACCAGTTTGTCACTTACCCACAGAGGGGTAAAAAGGGCTAAAAGAACAAGGGCATTAGAGGGCAAAAAAGTTTCTTCCTTACGAAAAACATTCACACGGAGCTGCTTCTGGCTCTCAGTTCTGCCATTGCCATCCACAGGGTGCAGGGGTACAGCCTGCGTTCTCACCATGGCTTGCAGAGGGGTGTCTGGTCTAGTGCTCCGCCTTCCTTCCTCCTTCTCTAACTGCAGGGTCTGTGTGGTCACCTCTATCTTGTATCACTCTTACACCTCCTGCCAAGCACTTCAAATTCCCATCCCCAAATAGTGATCAAAGAGGCATCAGATTGGCCCAGCCAGGCCAGAGGTGGGTCTGAACCCAGGAGCCGGGGGAGGGTCCAAAAACTCTTTACCGGGTCTTCACTGCAACCCTCTCCTCCTGTTACCAAGCAAAAGCAGCTCCTTGCTAAACCATGACAGGTTCATATTGTTATTGTAACTTCTGCCCATGTGAAGGCTCTCATCTAAAAAGATGAGCTAAGCAGGCAGCAGTAGTAGTGGAAGGATGACAAGACTCAAAACACAAGGTGATACAACTTATCTGCTTTTATGAACTCTTGTAACTACAAGCTACCATTCGTAAATGTTAAAATAGCATTTGTTGTGCAAGTGGACTGAAAATAAAAGTGTAATGGTCTGGTCCATTTAATAATATACCTATGACCTCAAAGTATTCATGCTAACCCGTAGCCTCTAACAGCATACACCATATTACACAAAAAGTAATTTAAGAGAAGTGTACAAACAACCTTTCCAACAGAACCAGTGTTTCTTCTAGTATATGTCACAATAAGGTTAAGGCTTAGTTTAAACATCTTTCTCGAGCGTTCTATTGCATGTATTGATGTAAGCTTTAAGGTTCACCTGATGCACTTTAAAATTTCCTCTGGAGCCCTGGATAAAAATACAAGCCTAATAACATACAGGGTAATGCTTGTCTTATTGATTAAATATATATTTATGCTAGGTTAATCTCCCTGAATTTTCTGTTTACTTCAGTTTACCTAGCTTTTTTCTTTGATTAATCCACTTTTCCCCCCCTAGGACTTAAGAAATATCTATGTGCAATTGCTGTCCAAAGTTAGATCCATAAATGTCTCTGATATTTAAATTGTCTCTCACACAATGTTGAATTTTCTTTTTCAACTTGGCTAGCTACCTCTCTGCTTTTCAGTTCCAAGGGTGCAAAGGAGGCTTTAAAGGAGAGGATCATAAGATGCATGTGTGTGCCTATACGCCATACATCTAAATTCCATTTGAAAAATCCTTCATTCGAGTCAAAACCAGGATGTAACTAGCGTAGTGATGATGTTCCATAACATGGCTCTCATACTGGTAATAAGACTGTTTTATTCCTGTTAAAGTCATGAATTTACACATAGAACATTAACTGTATTGTTAGTTCACTTGATAAGAGCAAAAATGACAGGATAGACATTAGGAACAATATGACAGAGAAAGCAGAAGAATCAAAAAAGAATGTAACACCTCTTCAGGGCTTCTCCTTCCTCTTCTATGTTGTAGTGAGTCTAGGATGGCAGTGATTTTCCACAGTAGCTCTGGCAGTGCTGTGCTTGCTGTTGATATCAATATTATGACTACCACTTGCATAACATCAAGGCTGTCCCTCCAGCATTCCTTCCCCCACAGCGGTGGGTGGGCACGATCTTGGGAAGGACCATGGCTGGGACAGCTGAGCCAGGCTGACCAAGGAGATATTCCATACCATATGACGTCAGCTCAGTAATATAAACTGGGGGAGAGGAGCAGGAGGGGGAGGCAAGATTCATTCTGGGCCTTCCAAAGGCAACCGTCATGCGTACTGAAGCCCTGCTTCTCAGGAGGTGGCCGGAAATCGCTGCTGATGGGAAGTGGAGAGTAACAGCTTTATTTGCTTTTGCTTTGCTTCTCGCATGCGCGGCTTTGCTACTCCTTTATAAAACTGCTTTTATCTTAACCCACAAGACTTTCATCTTATTTTCTCCCCTTCTCTGGCTTGCTGAGGAGGTGGGGGATCGAGCAGCGTGGTGGGCACCTGGCATCTAGCCAGAGTCAAACTACCACATATGTCACTACGCTACTGCCCTTGCAATATTGATATCAGTACAATTATGTGCCGATGGAGTTGAGACAGGGTTTCTGAGGTCTCTTCTGGCCAAGCAGATTCTACCCCTTGCAGCACAACGGGAATCACACCTTTCTGAAAGCAGATCTGCCCCCTTTCCTTCTATAGTAGGTCTTCTCAAAAGCAGTGTCTACAGAAAAGTCACCTTATAGTTCAATCATCTAAATCATCTTACTTTTTGGGGTTTTTGTACCTGCTTTATTGAGCACAGCTTTATGCAGGTATGTAGAGCTCAAAGACAGCGCTACATACATCACAAATGGCAAGTCTGAAGATGCTGCAGTCATCAGAAATGAGTAAAAAAGAAAGGGGTTATCTTGTCCAGCCATGGACAATGAAGTTTTAGTCAAGTTATCGAGCACTGTCTTTTCCATATTCATTTGAAAAGAAGTATTTGTCGCAAAAGAAAATAACTATATGTCAAAGCGATTTCAAGGGGAAAAAGAAGACACATGATAAAGAGACAAGATGCACACGAGAAGAAAGCTTTTCTAAGGTTTTTCAACCTGCCACTCCAGGCAAGCGGAAAGGAACTTAAAGAAAGTTTACCTCACTTGGCCTGCTTCTCCTGTCCATCGACTCCACACAGCAAAACAAGAAAGCTCAAGCAAAACTGCCAGTCTCTGGCAGCTAGGTTTTCAACAGGAACAGAATTTCCTCAGAAGCACAAGCAGCAAAACACCTGAAGTTGCAGGGTTCTCTGCTTTCACTTGTCTTTTAAGAGCAAAACACGGACTTCTGACAAAATCTTGACACTGGACTCAAATGTCTTTACCTAGAATTGGGATACTAATTTTTGCTTCATTGTGGGCTCTGAACCACTTATCATAGCAAATACACAGTTGTGGAGTTTAGGGTCTTGCAGAGCCTCCATGCAATCTCACAATGCTCCTGTGTAGCCCCATAAACACAACTTTCCCCATCACCAGGTGAAGACATCGGGTTTTATGCTGATCCATCAGTGCAGGATCTCAGGATTGTCTGTGCCTTGACCTGAGATGCTTGTATCTTGGTTTAACTGTTGTGCAGTAGTCAGTGACTGTTGCCTGACCTATTTTGGCTTGAGAATCGGAAATACATTGTGTGGTAAAGACATGACAGACCTAGCAGACTCCAAGACCCAGAAGTAATTCCCCACGTTTGTTTTGACAAGCTTATCCTCTCTACTTCAGAGTTACTGGCTGCATTAATTTTAGGACACAGAGGTTCATCAAAGGGTGAACACACCACTGCAGAAAAGAGGGTCAATTTTCTAGTATAACAGTTATTAAGACCTCTCTAACTTAACATAGTCAGAGTTCACCATTATTCTGGTTACATTTATTACTGCATTAATAATATTCTTGTTGTGTTTCAACTAGATTAATATTTTGATCAGGAGAGCAACAAACTCTTGGCTTCCTGTATATGCAATGTCTCCTTTTTTACCCATAATCAGATTTAGAGTCCAATATCCAAAACATGTTTTCAAATACTATTTTCTATTCTCTACACACTATATTACACTTAGTTTACTGTACTCACTTCTCAACTCCAATGTCACACTCAAAGGAAATGCTGCACATTTGTGCTGCTGGATTTTCAAAAGGACACTTCTGAAGTCATGGCTGCCCCTTGAGGATTATACAGGAGGAAAAAAAAACAACATGACTCATCATTGAAAAGTATTTCCATAATATCTTGAAGAAGCTGGCTAGGGAAGGAAGGATGAACAGTTTCCAATTTAGGAAGTAAAGAGCAACACAGTAGTAAAAAAAGTGGTCAAATTCTCCCATTATAGGGCTAAAATCTGAAATAAAGGGATATATTTAAGAAAAAAAGATCTTTTCAAACCAAATTAAATTACCATGAGAACATAAACAACAAGAAACAGATGAGAACAGGAAAAAAATTGGAAAACCCCCAGAAACCAGCATACATATAGTAGGAAAGTTCAGAAGTTAGTGGCAGAAAACAGCATAGCATATGCATGGTGGGAAGAAATGTACTCTCAGAAAGATAGCACAGGAAAAATAGCAGTAAGTGACACCTTTTGCTTGGAAGAACTACTCCCTGTATTGTTTAACCCATTTCTAGTCCACAGAGTAAGAAGCTTAGCCTGCACAATCTCTCTTTTTCTCACCTCCTTTCCCACAGTAATTCCTCTTACCGAGGTCTCCAACAAACACCAGGCTCCACACTCTACTCTGCGTAACCCTGGGTTTCTCTTCTGCTTGATAGTCTCCATACACATCCAAAACTCTGTTGCGCACAGTGTTCTTTTTTCTTAAATTCTGACTGGAATTTGGAGTAGGCAAACATACACAAAATGATAAAAATACCTTCCTCCCCCAATCTTCTGTATTACGCACCACAAACAGTATGTTATGTATTTTTTCTAACAGGATGGAAATATATATTACTATCTTCATTGTAAGCTTTAATTCTGCTACACTGGAGTTCACCTTACGCTTCAGTGGCAATATATTTTCTGGGCTGCTTCCTCTAGCTTGTCTCTTAAATAAGCCAATTGTGCAACTAAAGCAAACAATGCATGCTCATTAAAGGCAATGACACATATATACCTGACAGTGTTCAGATTAACCTAAATTTGCATGACCAAGTCACACAGAGAAGAGACATTAAACAGCTGGTGACTCAACGGGAAAAGCTGACATATTTTCAAGTGTGGAATTTCATCAACAAGCATTAGAACACTCCTAACAATACTGGAAAAATATGGTCATGACATCCCTAGGCAGTTCTCTAAATCCAGGTTCTAGCTCCCACGTACAGAGAAAAATAAGGCACAGAGATATTCTGGACTCATCAATAATGGGTATATCTGAGCAAGATATAGTTATCCACTTGCTCTTTCTGTGACATATAGCAGGAGTACACCTTACATTTAGCAACAGCCACTGCTGAAAAAACCATATGTGGAAGAAGAGGGTGAAAGAAAAAAATCTCTTTTCTCCTCCTTAAGAACCACTCATGTTTTATCCTCAGTTCTGACATAGCAGCCAATTCCATCAGACTTACCAGTATTTTGTGTGCAGACTTTACTAGATTCCTTCACTAGGAAGGAGATTATACTCACTAGATTCAAGAATGTTTACATAACAAAAGTGTTCTCCTTTCTTATGCTACTGGCCAGTTTTATCTGTCTGTAGATAACAGCATGACAATAGGAGAGATACATCTGAAAATTATTCTAGTAATTACTGCGAGTGACAGCAAAATTTGAAAAGGAGTTTTCGTTTGAACAAATCACATTACAGATCACAAAAACACTGAAATAAGCACAGATACCGTAACATAAACTACTCTTAATTTTCTGCTACTGTCAATATATCTGTAATCACACAAAAGGCATGGGTCAACCAGTAAGTGTATCCATAACTTTGCCAGGGATTTTATCAGTCACTCATTCTAACCACAACTCTATTTTCACCATTTCTTTGTTTTCCTCTTAAAATTTTCTAAATATTACAAGATCTAGCTGTCCATACACTAAGGTAGCTCAGTGCTACACAGTGAACTTTTAGTAATTCCTGAGGCATTAGTAGCACTGACAAAAAGATTACTAACAGTGCATAAGACAACTCAGCCCCTAACTTAGTAAATGTTGTATCTTAGATAGAACAGACATGGGAAAAAAATGGGTACCTTCAATTGTCAATAACTTATTTCACTGCATCAATCAATAAAGAAAAAAGAGTATAAATTAACGACAAATCTTCTCTCTATACTGAAAGTTACAGGTAATTGTAACAGATCGCTTTTTTGTTCATTTTCTTAAGTTTCTTATGCTTTGTGACAGTGAAAACTCACCATAAAGCGCATACTGATCCCATGTTATACCATTGAGATCAGGACTTGAATTACCAAGTCTGAAAAACAAGAAATACAAATGCCTTGTATGCTACGAGAGCAGATTCTTCATAAGTGATGAATCTATATGTCAGGCACAAGGATGGATATATTTCTGTATAGTAGGTCAATCTGTCAATCCATTTTCTTATAAGAAAGAAAAAAAACATAACACCTGAAACTTGCCAGATAAAACCAAAATAGCTAGTTAATAGCAGTGAAAAAAGTTAATAGAAATGATATGCAAATATGCACGGAATTATCATGAACGATTATTTTGTTTGAATCCCAGTTTTAAAGTCTCTCAAATTGCTGTTAGGAAAACAACCCCAAAACACACCCACACTAAAATAAATATACACAAATCCCCAAACCTTTTACTGGCATGTTTTGTAACATTTATTTTATTTAATTTTGCTCTATTCAACAACCAGATTTTTATCTTCAATATTTTGGGAAATTTCTTTAATATACATCATCAAAATAGGTAATCTAATTGACTAAAACTAGCCAATAATACTCAGTAAATTTTGCCAAAAGAGGTAATGTGCTCAAATTATTCCACATCATTTGAAGAGTGAAATAAACTGGGGTTTGCTTTCAGATTACTGGAAAAAAAAAATCACAAGAGCTTTTTAGTTGTAATGAAATAGCTGCAAATTCAATTGTCTCAAGTAAAACACTTTAAGTAATATTATGTCTGACATCTTTATTAGTCAGTTTTCCACCAAAGATTAAGTGGCTTCAGCCCACAAGCTAGGTCATGAGTTATAGAGAAGAAAATCTCTACACAGACAAATTGAAAATAGTGGTAACTCAACCACTCACACATGCTCCCTGTAACCTCCAGTTACACACAATGACAAAAAGGTAAGCCATTTTCTGTCTGAATTAATATCTTATTGTGTCACCTGAATTTGCTACACAATGCTAATAAGGTGGTGTTTTTTTCTTTGGACACTGCTGTGATCCATTAACTACACAGAAAGCACTATTTTATTTCACAGACAGCACCGAATGGTGAGCATTTATCAATTAACTTGGAATAAAAATAAGTAAAATAAGTCTTTTTAGTGAATATGTTTATATGATGTCACAGCTACTGGATTTTAGAGCTTCAGTGTTTAATGCCACTGCAGTGTCATTTTGTATTTGCCCCTTTTGTTTGATGCTGTATTATTAAAAACTACATAATGCCAATTTGTAAGTCTCCTTTCTTGTTAATGGCTTTATAGTTTCATTGTCTCTTTCACAAAGAATAAAGACAACTTCTAGTCACTGTTTTTTACCTCTTACAATGTAGTGTTACAGACTTGCTACTCAAGTCAGGGAATATCACAGGAATCAGAGTCAAAATGTTGGTCACTCATACTCACCCATGAAATTGCAAGTTTGTTCACAAAATAAACACAGAGAATATATGCACCTGTCTAAGAAAGTATAAATAGTACAAACAGTATAAATAGAGCTAAAATCCACTATGAAATAGTGTCATGGTTTAACCTCAGCCAGCAAATAAGCATCACAAAGCTACTCACTCACAAAGCTACTCACTCTTCCCTGCAAAAATGAGGAAGATAATTTGGAGGAAAAACTGCAAAATTCATGGATTGAGATAAGAACAGCTTAATAATTAAAATTAAGTAGTAATAAAGTAAGAAAATTAACTCTACCCAAGTCAAAGGCAGGACAAATTATAAAGCAAAAGAGCTCTGAAACCATTTACAACACTAACTTCAGGTAAATTCTAATAAAGCCCATGCACGTAACACATAATATCACAGCCACAGCATTTATTCAGTGTCCCAGACCACATAAAAAGTATGACAACTTTATATGTACTATCTTCAGACATGAAAATAAGTCTAAAAGCAATACACCTTTCATAAAGGAGAATACAGTTTTATGGAAAGTTGAAGATCTTCTCAATGGCAGAAATTTCAACATTATAGAACATACTTTCATCAGACCTCTTAGCAACTCACTGCTGAAATTAATCAGCCATATCAACAAAGTAACTGTATCTATCATGAACATAAGTGAAATTGATAGTACTAAAAATTGATGGCTAACTACATAACTTTAACTAGCACAGATGACTTCTAAACACAACCTCTGCATTTTCACATTTAGGTTTTCCCTGCAGAATTTTTAATAGCTGATGTCCCAGAAGGTAAAAAATTTAAATATGAGGAAACTGATAACACACGGCTGATCAAACACTTCACCCAATATAAACTCCCCATGGAAGCTACTGTAAAACAATCTTGAGCTTTCAAGTCACATCAATTTCCCTAAAAAAGATCATGAGTATTAAACAAACCTTTGATTAGCTTAGTCAGCTAAAAAAAAAACCAAAAAAATCATAGAATCATTTCATCTGGAAGAGACCTTTAAGGTCAGCAAGTCCAGCTTTTGTCCCAGCCCTATCAACCACTATACCATTTCCACATCCAACTGTCTTTTAAACACCTCCAGGGACTGTGACTCCAGCACCTCCCTGGGCAGCCCATTCCAATGCCTGAAAACCCTTTCAGTAAGAAATTCCTCCTCATATCCAGCCTGAACCTCCACTGGTGCAACTTGAGGCCATTTCCTCGTGTTCTATTGCTTGTTACTAGGGAGAACAGACTCACTCCCACCTCACTACAGCTTCCTTTCAGGTAGCAGAGCCTTCTTTTCTGCAGGCTAAACAGCCCCCTCAGCCGCTCTTCATATGAGACATGCTCTAAATCCTTTACTAGCTTGGTAGCTATTATCCTCTGTATCCTCTCCAGCACCTCAATGTCCTTGTAGGGAGGGGCCCAAAACCAGACACAGTATTCTGATGACAAGAAGAAGCCAGTCAGGACTCAATAGCCAATGTGAATATTAAGCAGGTATTCTTTATTGCAGCGCTGGGGAACAGGGGATTTCTCCACCAAACATGCCCACCTCAGCCTTTGGATTTTTAGCTTATATTTACAACAAACATGAATATTCATCACATTTCCAGGAAATGTCACATTAAATGTAACTTAATGAAGCTCCTAACACACACTGACTGCACAGGAAACCAGGATACATATGAGATCTTCATTTGGTAGTTTTCTAGATGTCAGAAACCTGCATACCGATGCAAAACTCAGCTGTGACTGATTTACTCTAATGAGCAAACCAGTGGACCTCCTTAACCTCAGATAATCAACCAGCTGTAAAACATCTTAAAAAAATGGGGCAGAATGAATGACAGACTTTTGAGTATGGGAAGCTTTAAGATCATCTGGCAGCAATCATTTCCAAGTGCTTGACGGGTAATTGTGTCAGTGATACCGACCTATTAGTGAGAAGATTCTCTGTCAGATTCACTCACTTTCAACACATGATACCAGAAGTAGAACAAACATTAGAAAATAGCGCTAGTGAAAGAAAAGTATAATAAAAAGACCCAACAAAACTGACATTTTTGATGAAGGTGAAGACCACTAGAAAAGAAGATATTTATTTGCAGGTCCTTTTTGCTACTTCAACTGGAGCTGCTGAAGTTAGACTAAGATTCTGCATCTGTAGCAAATTTTTCTAGGGTTAAAAAAAAAGAAGTTATTATGGTCTTATCTGCCAAAGTGGACTTGACCAGAAGTTTGCTTTCGAATTTTGGTTTTTATGGGATTGACTCATTTTCTGGATATGAGAAATATAGACAGATTTGCTGACAAATGTCTACTTACATAAGATCAAAGTGCAGGACTTTCCCTTTCCATGATTATATTATAACTGTATCACAGGTTTCATTCCTGCCGTCATCTTTTTAAATAATTTGACTGTATCTGTTTTGCTTGCCCTTCACAGAATACTGAAAGGGATCATAACATGTCAATGATGAAGAAGGGTGTTCATATGGCCTCCAGGTTAAGTTCTGACAGTAGACAAAGTGGCAGCAGTACAAATTCCTTTTTGAAATACAGGAACCTAGAGGTCATGATAATTTTCTCAGGCTGTGTAGTTTAGCAGATTTTCCTGCCTCTGATGTGATTTGATAATATTAAAACCCAACACAATTCATACATCAGGAACAAGACATAAAGTATACCGTAGCTTGATTTTTCTGATCAATATTCATCAATACTCTGATCATATTCTCCTTAAGGACCTGAACCTTCAAAACAGTTTATGATTGGTCCACTAATTATTTAATAAACACTCATAAACTATTTAAAAGAATGACCTGGGCCAGCACAGTTTTCTTAAAACCACTTATTACAATGATAAAAATTGAAGCATGCAAAACTCATCTACTGTTAGCCTCAATCAGCCAAATACTTCTAGATTTAAACTAGGTTGCGACAGATGTCAGTTCTTCAAGCTTATTACTGAACAATTCAGTACTCAGTAGAACAAACATTTGGGGGTTTGATTTTTTTTCTTAATCTCAGACATAAATGGTAGTCTGCACCTTCATCTGTTATTAGATTGCAAGTAGAAGGAAAAAGAAAGCTTTTTGAAGTTTGTTACTCATCTCAGCTAAACATTTCACTAGAAAACGTGTGCTGTGATTTCCTAATTTCACAACTGATGCATACACAATGCAGATTAACTATGGCTTTCTTGTGAAGGTGGAACTCTCAACAGCTTCTGGGCATAATGATCTGTCACCATCTATGCACTGGACACGCATCCTAGGAACAAGACATTCTCCATACAGCTAAGAAGTTATCTGAGGCTGTAAATGAGTTCTCCAGGCAGAGCTGCCCCAGCCTTTGACTAAACAGATTACACAATACCTCAAGCTGACACTACCACAGCTTCACAGCTTCTAACAGATGAACATCAGACCATACTTTACCCACTTTTGTCCTGGTCCAGTTTGCGGAGGCTCAGAGTACTTCTTCCACTTTAGATGTGACTATGAACCACAGTAGTTAATTGCAGGTTAGACAGCCGTTTCTATGAGAACAAAATCAAGTCCACAATCTTTAGTCACTTCACAGTCCTTGTTCTGCCTGCAGCCTCCCTGACACTGATAAACTGAAACCCATACTAAGCAGCTATTTTGAGTTACACTGAACTAGTAGTAGTTTGTCAAAACAAAATGTGAGTACTCACAGTTGCTCAATCCACTTGAGAAATATTTCTTTATAACAATATGACAATGTAGGACACATAGTACTGATTTGTGTAACCCAAAATAAAAGACTGAATGTGGAAAGCTATCACCCACTCTTTTTGTGTAATTGCCCCAAACAAGGTCTATAGCTTCTGCTAAGCAACTTGGGTCCTTCAACAGCTTGTGTTTTGGCTGCTAGCACAAGTTTTAGCCTTTGTTATTATATTTTTACACTGCTATAAGCAACACTAATTGCACAAAGCCTGCACACACCTTCATTTACTGATTAGCTATTCTCAGCAAAATATTTTAAAACTTGTCTTTAATATCTTCCAGGTGCATCATTTTCTCTTATTTTGCCTTTTCTCAGTCTTCATCAGTAACGCAACATTAAAATAATTCATAGCCTTTTACTGGAAGACAGGTGCATGGTTTTTAAGTCTAGTTAAGAAATTATGCAAGGACTCTGGAGACCAAACAGAGATGGGAGATGAAAATACACAAGACAATTGAGTTTTCATTAATGACCGCTATGATCACTTATGGCTGTTCTTTTTATAAGCTAAAACCACTTCTCTCATAATCTAAACAACTAGTTTGTCTTTTTTTGTTGTTTGTTTGTTTTGTTTTTTGTTTGTATGATTTTCTTTTTAATTTGTGCTTCATGTCCTCAGAGAAAGAAGGGCCTCTCTCCACAAGGAGTAATGTCAAGTTAGGACTCAGTGAGGGGGAAAAGCACCTCACTGGATATACATGCAATAGCAAAGTTTTTTCAGGTTTTACAAAGTGTACATAAAACTCTGAAATTCATACTAGCCATTACT
Organism: Urocolius indicus; assembly: GCA_013401255.1. NCBI lineage: Eukaryota > Metazoa > Chordata > Aves > Coliiformes > Coliidae > Urocolius > Urocolius indicus. The sequence continues at coordinate 251,981 of WBNH01011925.1, read as the reverse complement.
GAGCCTAAAATTTTAGTGATTCAAAGGTTCATTGTGGCTTTTAGGGGGTGGACACTGTATTTGTCATTGATTCGGTTTGAGATTTTTTTTAAAAGTCCTTGAAACATTTTGATTTCACTTTGCTTGTGTCATAGTTAAATGTACACTAGTAGCTGTTTTGTTTCAGTACTGCCTAGAGGAACCAGTCAGATAGAATTCCGGTATAATTACAGTGTAAACATTTAAAAAGAGGTTGTGCCTATCCTAAGAAGCTGATAGTTAAAATAGCTAAGATTTAGAAAATGTGAGAAAGAACGTACAATAACCTCCATTTTACAGATGGAGAAAAAAAAGATATGTGGAGATTAAGTGATTTGTCCTGGGCAATGGAAGATTGTCTAAGGCTAAAATAAGACCTGAGCTATGGGGTTTTGTATCTCAATAAGATGCTGTAATTAAAACGCTGATCTTCCAGGTATTTTAAGCTTTATCTCCTTATGAAATAAGGTTCATGTGATTATGCATTACATTTCTCTCAGACATTACCTCCCTTTCCTAATTTACCGAGTTTAACTAAAATGACACTTTCTATGAACTTTTAGGAATAGGGAAACTAGAAGGACATCAGCAGAGCTAAAGGCACACAACTCATTATAACATACTTGTTTTTCCTACAGATGAAAGCACAGCTTCCACTTAGCCGTGACTTCAGTTCTTTTTACCTGCCTGGAGTGTCATGGGGTACAGATGGAACACGGGAACAGCTTACAGGAAAGTAAAAAAATCTGTGGGAAACCTTGCTCAGTTGTTTTCACTGCTCATGTAGCAGCTTGATATTTTGAGAATACCTCTGAATAGTGTCTGTGTTTAAATCCAAACAAATCTAAAGAAAATCTTGGGAAAATCTTCACTGCTGCAGGAATATATTGTCATCAATGTCCTGTGGATGCTATGAGGCATCCATTCCTGGATGGAAGTGTAAGTTAGAAAATAAATCAGGAATCAATTTGGTTGATTGTCATAAGATAATGGAATATATCACATAATTTCTTAGCATTTCTCCTAAGCTTATTCTCCATAATGAAAAAAAGATAAACTTTTCTGATAAAAAATTAGGTTCTTTAGGCACAGGTTAGTTGCTGAAAAAAAATAAAAATCACAGCTTTGATGGAGTGGTTTTCTCTGAATTGTTGCTGTATCATTTTTACTCAAGGGTGCATCTGTGACTTCACAGGCAACGACAAGGGACTTCTTACATACCTGTCAAGTGAGCCTCTATTTCTAAAATAATTTTCATCTAATGCATCTGTCTTGCATCTGGATCCTCTGCCTGGGAAAAATGTTCTCTGTTTATCCTGTTTTTTTTTTTCCTGTTATTACTTTTTAAAAAAAATCCTAATTGCAGCATGGCTTTTCTTCTTATACTTACACATTTCTAAATGCATATCTCTACCTTGAACTAATTTTGTGTCTCAGTCTTTCCAATAAGAAGCCTACTTATTTTCCTCAATGACATAAGGCACAGCCAGAACTTACTGTGATACTGCATAATTTACATGCCAGTAGTGCATTTTTCCATGTTGCATTTCTCCTGTTATCATTCTTTATTTTTATAAAGGCATCAAACCAACATTCCTCCCCTCAAGAAACTGAGGCTACTTTAATTGAAAATGTTAATTGAAAAGTATTTTTAATACTAATTTTTAGTAATTGTTATCAGTAAAAGTGAAAAAAGTATATATAATAAGATCCTATGTATGCAAAAATTAGCAAAGCTTAATTTAAAGAAAAGCAGAAGTGCTGCCACAGAAAATGGGCTTACTACAAGCTTACCAAATCAATCAAACCAAATGCTGAGTCGTGGAAGAAGAGTATTAGGTTGGAAGAAGAATTTCAAGCTTTGAACAAAATTTGGGCATTAATTGCTTGATTTGGGTTTAATTATTCCTAGAATTTCCATATTGCCATTCTTAAGGACTTTAACTTTCCACTGCTACTGTTTCCATGTCTATATTAAATAAAACAGTTTATAAGACCTTAACCTGGAAGCCTTGTGCACATAAGTAATTACACTCACTTCAACAGTCTTTAGCATTTTCATGATCTCAGACTAACTGGATTTTGGTTTTTTTTATAAACTAGTTGGAATAAATTAACTTTACAGTAACTATAATAATTCTGAAGGTGCCCACAAAAGCTGCTCCCCTCCCTACTGAGGTGGGCATGGGAGAAAAAATACAGTGAAAGGCTGGTGAGTCAAGATAAAGGCAGGGAGAGATCATTCACCAGTTACCATCACAGATAAAACAGACTCAACTTGGGGAAAATTAAATTAATTTAAAATCACAGTAGGATGAGAAATAAAAATAAGACTAAAAACACCTTGCATCCACTCCTCCTTTCTTCCCAGGCTTGACTTTACTCGTGATTTCTCTACCTCCTGCCCCGCAGCAGCACAGGGGTTATGTGGAATGGAGACTGCGGTCAGTTTGTCACACTTTGTTTCTGTCACTCCTTCCTCATCACACTTCCCTTGCTCCAACATGTGGTCCCTCCCATGGAAGACAGTCCTCCATGAACTTCTCCAATGTGGGTCCTTCCCACTGACAACAGTTCTTCATAAACTGCTTCAATATGTGTCACTTCCACAGGGGAAACAGTCCTTCGGGAACAGACTTCTGGTGTCTGGAGCATGTCCTCCTCCTCCTTCCTCACTGACCTTGCTGTCTCCAGAGCTGTTTCACATATTCTTACTCCTCTCTCTGGATGAAGTTGCTGCTGTACAGGGTTTTCCCCCCCCCTTTTAAAATACATTATCCCAGAGACACCACCACCATTACTGATTGGTTCAAACTTGGCCAAAAGTAGATCCATATTGGAGCCGGTGGCATTGACTATATCAGACATAGAGGAAGATTCTAGCAGATTCTCTCAGAAGCCACCTCTATAGCCTCCCTGCTACCAAAACTCTGCCATGCAAACCAAATACAAAGACTGTGTCAGCCTTCTATGACACTAGCCCAAGAGGCTGGCAAATGTAATGACGAAAGTGGTTCAGAGAACCACAGCAAAGAGGAGCTAGGAGTTCCATTTTTCCCCTAGAGTGCCCAAAAGTATCAGCATCAGCATCATAACTGTTGTTCAGGATAACAGGGGAAGTGTGAAGGTCTCAAAAGAAGAAATTTTACTATAGAGAACAGCACCAGACAGAATCATCACCCATGTAATTTAATGCTGAGCATTCAAATGAGGAGCTGCTGTTTACTCCTCACATTACAGCCCATCACAGAAATTCATTGCTGCTTTGTTCACCTCATCCTTTTCTCCTGCAACTCTACAATAGTTTCTACATTTCACTACAGAAATGCCTGGTGGGAATGAGGAGAACAGAATCTGCATTTATTTATTCCATGCACCTCCTGGGCTTCTCTGCAGAAGAGAAAGGCACCAGAAAGGATATCAAAAGCTGCTGCTTCACTGCCACAAGCACCACGGCCTACCTACTTTATTGCTTCACCACAGACCTGCAAGGGCTTCCTCCCAGATTTGTGTCCAAGTCAGCCCCTTCCCAGGTATATTGTCTGTGCCATCAGCCTCCTCAGCTGTTCCCTCTGACAAGTGAAAAACACAGTACCCTGCTGAATACTTCTGCAGATGGAGACAAGTGTTATGCCTTTTGCCTTCTCGCTTCACTCTCTCTGCCAGGCAGCCACACCAGAATACTCTCAGTGCTTGGTTCTGTGACTAACCATCACATATTCCAGTCCCACCTGCCAGGCAGCCTCTATTCTCTTACTCAGAGAACCAGATAAATTGCTCATTTCTTCTCAAGCATTCTACATTTCCATCAATCTTTTCAGACAGACGGTGTGGATCCATTACCCCCCCCTGCTCATCTGGTGTCCCTTCCTGAGTAAGGGCTTCTCCACAACAGCAGGCAAGCCAGGAGCCAAGGGAAACCACAACACAGTCACATCGGATGTGAGAGCAGCAGGCAGAACCCAATGCTGATAACAGGCTCAACTGGCAGCCCTAGACAGAACAAAGGGATGAATCAAGCCCATTCAGAGACCTCACGGTAGGATCAACAGGAGATAGGACCAAAATCAAGACTGCAACATGTGTTCAACGTCAGCTAGGAAAAAAGTCAGAGATAGGACTGGCAACAGGCGCACTACCAATTTAACTGAAGAGAAGACAAATCAAGGTTCTTCTAAGACAGACCAGACAAGTTCTGTGTTTCTTCACATAATAAAGTAAATTCACCAAAAGCTGATTTGGATCTCTGCTAACTTTTCAGATTACTGTGAAGTCAATATTGATTTAAACAATCATAACAGGGGGTGACTGGCCCTAGTGATTTGCTTATTCTCATGCCCTGATGACTTTGATGCCACTTTAAAAATTCTTATGCAGAAAAAAGATGTAGAAAATGTGAGGAAAGAGAGACCAGTCCCAGAGGATGTTAACAGACAGTACCAGACAAACTGCCTCTAAGACTGTCTGACTGACTCTGAATGCTGATTGGCGTGAACTAGTCTGATCTTGTCAGAGTTGCTCCTCTGCAGTTTTCACAGCTTGCATACTTATATGTCATCTTGAAGTCTCTGACTTTCCAAAATGTAAGTAAACACCTGTAAAACCTTAAATAGCAGCATCTTTTCTAGGTGTCACTGTCAAGATGAGAGAATGACAGCCCAGGAGGATTGGAAAGGTAGTCCTGGATGGAGTCTGACCTATGAGCTCAGTTCAGACTCGCCAGGAAGAAAAGCAATAGCACCTCAGTGGATCTTGGCCCTTGTTGGTGCTTGAGTCTCCCTTAGCTGTTATAAGGTTTTCTGATAGGACCACTCAAGTTCCTTTTTCGGGGAGCATTCCCTTCCCTAAGCATTGCCCTCACTGACACAAGTAGCCTTTGTGCCCAGTGCACTCTCCTGTCACAAGACTGAAGTGGACTGACTGATGTCTCCATTACCCAGTGGGCCTAAATTGCAAACATGTGGCTGAATATCCCAACGAGACAAATGACAGCAGTCCCTGCACGGATCAGATTCTCTTTCTTTGAAGCAAAATCCCAGGCTGATTCTCATTGCTGCTGTAGCTTCTAGTTAAAAATACCTGACCTTGTGAAACTTCACGAACTCTCTGTGGGCAGCCTCTCCCTGTCCGGGGGACACCCGGTGAGGTCTACTGAGGACCAGGCAGCTCAGCTTGTCTCCACGTGTGCCTGCCCTCGATCTGATGGTCCCTGATACCAGCTTCCCCTAAATGTAATCGTCCTCCACAGCTTGATTATAAGGACACATATGGTCGTTTTTCTCTCTCTCTGCAGAATCACCTGCAAGGGGTGTGTGTGGTGTGTGTGTATGGTGGGGGGGATGTGACAGGGATTCACCACGCGCTTCTGCCCAGGAGCTGCGGCGCCGTGGTGAAGGAGGAAGACCTGCTGCCACCTCCCCTCCAGTGCGGGCTGCTGCTCTCCGTTTCTAGTGAGGGACTTTGGTCTAAATCTGGGAAGCAAGCTGGAACGGCCGTTCTGTAGCACCGACACATCTCCTCGGGTCTGCTGTTTTCCGGGGCGGGGGGTAAGAACACGCTGCCTGAATACCGAGTATCTCGTGAGACAACAAGTGATGAAAGAAATCAGCGCCCTCCCTCGGAAAAGACCCGCTCACGCGTGTACGGGAGGCTGCGCCGCGCGCCGCGCTCCGCTGCCCGCGGTGATGCAAGGGAACCCTGGGTGAACCGGGAGCTCGGGCTTTCCCAGGCACTCACCGCCCTCGCAGCCCAGCGCAGCCCAGCCGAGCAGGCGGTGGCCGCGGGTCGTCGCCCCCGCCATTCGGACCCCCCGCGCCGCTCTGCGCCCGCTGCTCCCGGCGGGACCGAAAGGGAGACAGGGTTCAGCCCTGGGCGGAGAAAGTGCCTCGGAGCACGAGCATCCGCCGCCGCTTTCGCCGAGGCCCCCGCGGGAAGGGCCGGACGGCGGTTCCCCTGTCACACCCGCCGCCGTTGGTCATAAAAGGTTTTTAACCGCCCATAGCGACGGCTCTAATGGTTCATCACCAAGAGCCACCACTGCAAGTCTAACAGTGTAGAACGCGGGTGGCGGTGGGTGATTTCGGCGGCCGCGAGAGCCTCTCCCGCCCGGCGCAGAGCCGCGCAGGGGCGCAGAGCCTCCGCCGCTCCAGGAGGAGCTCCGCGCTCTCACTGCAGACCCTTCGCCGCCTTCCCTCCTTCCCCCGCCGCCACCCCCAAGGTTTCGGGTACCCCTTGGTCATGGTACCCCAGTGAGTTTCGGAGGGGATCGGGGTGCCGGCGCCTCTCACAGCCCTGGGCTGCGCGGAAATGGAGCGGGAATTGCCGTCGCCGCCAGTTACCCTGAATGGGAGAGTTAATTCCTATGCCCACTTTGCTCACATATTTTAAACATCTTCATGCCACGCAAGCGAGAAGGCTCAGTGCCGTTATTGCAGTCAGAAGAAAGCGTCTGTTTTGCTTGGTTGGGGGTTTCTGTGCCTTTTTGTTTTTTTTTTTACCGGGACCCCCACCGGGGTGAGGGGGTACCCCATTCACTCAAGCGGTTCCTCCTCGGGGCTGGTTAATGGCTCCTTGCTCCCTCCGTGCTGCACTCAGAGAACGGCGGAGCCGGATCCCATCGCTGTCGTCCGCAGCTGTGGCGTGCGGCTCCCCCGCGCTGCCGGGGGGGTGCGGGGTGGGGGGTGGCGTGC